>JASDQU010012350.1:28232-79587 GCA_032191745.1 Picea mariana
CCCTTTTAAAACAAATCGTTACATTAAACTGATGGGCTTCGGGCTCTGCTCTTGCTAGCAATCCAGGAGTGACTTCCGAACGCTAACAGGTAGTCATTAGGATTCAAAAGAGAAAGGGATTCTTAGCTTTGATTCATGGTTTTGGTTTTCATACTTTTATTATTTTGTTATGAAGATTGATTTGATTATTGTAATAGAAGATTTCTTCATTGGCGTGAGCTCACATATGTTGTTGTGTTATTTAACTCTTCACATGTTGTACTTGTTTTTCCTTCATGTAGTTCTCCATTTCTAGATTAATTCCTTCACGTAATTTCTCATTCCTAGATTAATCTCATTTACGCAACTAGATTAATTCAATTCTAAGTCATGTGTTAGATTAATGATTCTATTTCAATCATGTGTTAGATTAATGATTCAATTTCAATTGTAGCTTAAACATTAGATTAGATTAGTCCCACTTCAATCTTCCATATACTTTGCGTGTGCTTCGTCAGTTTACGAACCCCGGGTTGACAAATTAGATAGTTGGGTAAATACTACAATGCAATTAATTCAACATCAGTTCGACCCAATGTAACGAATGATGTTCCTTTTGTTCCGATTGTTGTTCCTTTTGCAAGTTGTGTTGTTCATTTGAATAGAACAACTGTCATTTCCTTTACAATTTTTTTTCCTTTACAGGTGTTGCATCTCTGGAGGCTAGGTATTGAAAACGAAAGGTAAGAACCTACGTAGGCGACAAGTAAAATGCTTGTGCCAGCGCCTACCTTTGGTTGATGCATAGAGGTTGTTTTTAGGACATCTTTAGAGCCCAACAACTACCTCACCACTCAATCCAACAAACATTCCCAACACATGGAGGACCTACGGATCATCTTTGAACATTGTCGAAGGTATAACATATGGAGCAACCCGCTTAAATGTGTCTTTTGCATCACTGCAAATCGCCTATTGGGATTCATAGTATCCCAGTAGGGTATCACCGTAGACCCACTTAAAGTTCAGGAAATCAATGATATCCCCCTTCCCAATAACTTACACCAGTTACAAATCCTCCAAGGCAAAGAAAACTTCTTAAGGCATTTTGTACCTGACTACACCATTCACGCCCATGTATTCCTACACTTTCTTCGTTGTGGCATCCCATTTCAATGGGACCATCACACCGAGGCCTCTTTTGATTCATTAAGGGAGACCCTCAGCAAAGACCCCTTGATCAGTCCCCCATACTATGATAGGGATTACATAATCTATCTCTCTGAATCTGGTGTCTTGGTTTCTGGAGTCCTCATCCAAGTCGATGATGACCAATGCGAACACATAATATACTACATCAGAAAGAACCTCTCTGGGCCACCCCTCAAGTAAAATCACGATGAGAATTTACCCCTTTCACTCGTTCTCATAGTTCAAAAGTTGTGCCATTATATCTTTCTTCATACCACCAAATTCATCATCGATTCCAACCCCATGCATTACCTATTGAGTTGTCGTGAGATCAATGGAAAATAATCTCACTAGATCATCATCCTTCAAGAATACGACCTAGAGTTTACCATCCCTAAGAGAAAGAAATACCTTTTTCTCATCGAACTCCTTATAGACTTTCCATTCGACTCTGTATACCTCCTCGGTCAATGAAAACTTCCCAGACAAGCATGTATTTCTCATATCCTCCACAGACCCATGGTACAAAGATATGTTGGTCTATCTTTGTACTTAAAATTCCGGTCAACACTTATCTCATGATGATATCCATCACATTCGACACCAAGCCTCACAATACCTCCTCACAGGAGATGTCCTCTATTGTAGAGGCATCGAAACAATTCTTCGACATTGCCTCACTCTAGATGAGGCCGAGATAGTTATGAATGATTGCCATAGTGGGGCATGCGGCGGTCATTTTTCTAGCATTTCCACTTCCCAAAAGATCATGCGGGTAGGTTACTTTTGGCCTACATTGTTTCATGATTGCATCCATGCAGCTAAATGGTATGACAAATGTCAACTATATGCACAAAAGGCTCAGGAACCACCTACCCTCTTACACCCTATAATCACGGTCGGCCCCTTCTGTAAGTGGGGTGTTATCACTGAAAAATCATCTGCAACATTGCACACAATGATTGAAGAAACATATCAATGATAGCAGAAATTAGTCCACCTACAACACCAAAATTCATCTAGAAGGCAAAAAACTATATAATTGAGTCCAAAATCAAAGTGTACAAATTCACCAAAGGAAGCGTGCTTAGTGCGTAGTATGCGCGGGCCAACACAACCCTCAGTGTGCACTATGCGCAAAATACATGACTGTCTACGAGAAAATCTACACACTTCTATGAATGATGCATTTATGGATATTGTCAGCTCCTCAACCACTTCTAGTCTGACCCCCCAACACGATTTGACACTCATATCTAAGTAAAATCTAGCTTGGAGGTTGGTTAAGGGCTAGAGGGTGCCCTAAAAGGCCTCTTGTTCACACTATGAACCAATTACATTTTTCCATGAATGGATGTTATAAATAAGAGCCATGGGTGTGCTAAGAAACCAAGATCTTCAAAGTATTTTTATGCTACAAGAATTTTTCTTTGAGAATCCTCTTTTCTCTTTGAAGCCTTCAAGCACTATTGCAATAGACCATTCCACTCACCTCTTAAGGGAATAAGAATTGTTTTTCTTCACCATTTTTCATTTCTTCCATTGTAAGGAGAGAAGAGCTCTCAATTAGGGAACTCAAGAGCCCTCCCAAGGAGGAAGAGGAGACTCATAAGTCCCTTCCTTTCTCTACGGTGTTTTGACTACTAATATATTGATCCATTGGTGGTAATATGTTGTTCATTTGTTGATTTTGATGGTTCTAAGTTTCTCAAGATTTATAAAATTTATTTCTTAGTTGTTTTTAGTTGTATTTCTTTTTTTCATGTGTGTTTGGCTTACCTAACCCACTCACAAACTTATGTCTTGTTTAGCAGGCTTATCTAAACATGTGAGTGTTGTTTTTTTTCTCACCCGGGTGAAAAAACTAACACAACATGGGGAATCGATTTAATGACATGTAATCCTACACCCAGTAATGGACACAAGGATATAGTAGTCGTCATCGACTACTTCACCAAATGGGTTGAGGCAATGCCCACATTCAACAATATGGTCGATATCGTGGCATGTTGTTTTATTCAACCATGTCATCTCTCGCTTTGGGGTCCCCCTATAGTTAGTCTCCAAACATGGTGTTATCACTCCAAGAAATCACTCCCTGACTATAGAAGGGTGTAAGCTTGGTAACTTAAAATATCAATAATATGGAAGGAAAAAGGATCAAATCGGATGACATTATAAATCCACCTCCATTTAGAAATACATAATTCACTCGAAAGACCAAGGCTTTCAACTAAGCTCTGCAGAATATTTAAATCAAATTGTGGAAAGATGGAGAAAACCCATTATACCAGTAGACATACTTATACAGCATCACATGTGAATGGCTAGTAATAGTATGTCTATTGGTATAATGGGTTTTCTCCATCTTTCCACAATTTGATTTAAATCTTCTTAGCAACTTAGTTGAAAGCCTTGGTCTTTTGAGTGAATTATGTATTTCTAAATGGAGGTGGATTTATAATGTTATCCGATTTGATCCTTTTTCCTTCCATATTATTGATATTTTAAGTTACCAATATTACACCCTTCTACAGTCAGGGAGTGATTTCTTGGAGTGATAACAAATGGCATTGTTTCCAAGGAACGAAAGTGAAAGCAAAGTTTCCCTGAGAGAACGACATAGATATAATTCTTGATGGCAGACAAGAGACAGACATAAAATTTGACTGTAATCATTTGCCTGTCGACTCCAAATTAAAGACTCCACTAGGGAGGATTCGGTTGACAGAAGATGAAGAGGTTGAATCCTAAATCAAGGTGTCAATTCATAAGTCTTATTCATGAATTGTTACTTTTCTTTATTAACTCCTTCATGCTTTTTCCTTTGCATGTCAAGAGAATTATTTTATGTTTTATATATTCAGAAAATCATCATTTGTCTTATATATATCCATGTTTAGAAGGAGATTTGCAGCCTGATTACATTGTAGATGTTGAATCAGTGTTATTACCTCAGCTTGTCCATATAAATGACCATTGTATTTCAATTCCTTTACAATCTGATCAGCCATGTGATCTTGAAGAAATTGAAACTGATTCAAAACCTATACAGAGCTCAACACTTGTTTCCATAACCTCTAAAACTTGTCAATAAATTTATATTCCTCATGATCAACCCACGACCTTTCAAATCAAAATCAGGATGAAGATGTTTAAGCCATTAAAGCTGCCCTATCACCTTCACCCTTATCCTCTTGACTGTTATGAATATCTTCCTTGGTTTTCTAGAGAGAATCAAGCTTCAGCTGAGAGATACTTGGAATATTTTTTGGATTTTGTTGATCGTTTTCAGATTGTTCATGAAGATGTGATCATGAGATATTTTTCAAAATCTTTGATCAAAGATGTTGCTCTTTGGTTTAAGGGTTTAAGAGTTGAATCCATTGGCTCTTGGTTATAATTCTCTTATGTTTTTATGAAGTATTGGGGTGAACATAAATCAACAGATTCTTACCTTGTTCATTTCTATGCTTTGAAGAAATAACAGAATGAAACTTTGCTTGTCTTCAATCGAAGATTTTGCAGCATCTACTATGGTATGCCTTTGGAGATCTGACTGACAGAGAAAGTCGCCATTATATACTATATTAAAGGTCTTCATTCACAACTTTCCCTTCTATTGTTAGAAAGAAATTATTCATCTTTGATCAGATTGTTTGAAGATGATATACAAGTGGATGAAAACATTTATGCTTCTAGGAGAATCCGAAAGCAGAATGATTTTGAAAATCAGCATGTACTTGAACCAGCAGAAGGTCAGTGTGTTTCAGAATTTAAACTTGAAGATAATGGATGTAAAACAGTTTTGGAACAACAACAAGAACATGACAGAGGAGAAGATATACATGAACAAAGAGATTATAACTATGAGGCAATTTCAAAATAGCAGCAAACAGCTGAAATTGTTTCAGATTGTAAATCAAATTATTCAACTTGGGTAGAGTATTCCAGAGATAAGTATTCATATAAAATTTATGATTAGTTTACAAATCATGTTGAATATATGATAACTTATGACGGTATAGACAACTACACTTTTAGAGATGATCATGATCTTTGTCAATCAAACACTACTCTATCGCCATCTTTTGAACATTATTCTGAAGAAAAAGTTATAGTGTTTGATGATTATTGTAAATGTGTTGAACCTGCACAGAATAGATCTAGCTAAACAATAATACACACATTTGCAGAGAGAATTGGAAAAGGAAGAAGAAACAAGAGAGAAAGAATGGAAGAATTCTCATTAACTGTATTCCACACTCAAAAGAGTGAATAATTTACAATAGATATAGTATACATGAGTAAATAATGAGCCATAGTGGTGGTCTAGATTGATATGGACACACACCAGCAGTTACAAGAGTAAACTACCACCTAGTCTAGTCTCTCAGGCAGTGACGGGAGTGAACTACCACCTAGTTGAGTTAACTAGTCAACTAGTCTTCAGTTAATTGACTGAACAAAGAGTAGTGAGTTGGTGATGATCCCAATGTTGCATGCTGACAAAACCAATGCAACATCTAAACTCAACTCAACTAGTCAAACTGAAGTGTCAACTGAAAGAGAATATTCTCCAGGTGGAATATTCTCCCCTAAAATATAGGAGACTAGATAATGACTAATTATGACTAATAAACAAGGAATAACCTTAGGAAAAACAAATCCTAGGTTTGTGTAAAGTAACTCCAACACCCCCCCTGAACATCACTATGATGAGAATAAAGAATGGGTCCCGGCTACGAGGCCATGTTAGGTACCCAAATACAAAAGATACATTGAACTAAAAGAGGAAAGAGGGAAAACCTCATGGGAACAAAAACCCCCCTAAAATTACAATTCATAAAATAAAAAATGATAAGGAACAAAAGGCAGTTGCTAAGCAACCATGTCCTTCACTCCAAGAAGACCTCGCAACTGTGCAAGTTTGTGCTCTTTGAAGATTTTGTTGAAGATGTAGATGTCTGCACGGATCTAATGAAGTATATGCATCATTGATATTTCCACACATATCCACTTTATCTTCTTGTAATGAGTAATATCCAAGTAAATTTTGGATGAAATTTTGAAAATTGTGCGGCCATTTCCAGAAAATGGTTGAAATTTTGTTGATTCCAAAACGATCATAACTTCACTTTTCGAACTCCGTTTCGGACGATTTGTTTTTTGAAATTGGATATTTTCCCAAGAAGAATTAAAATATCCAATTTGTTTCTGCAAATGTTTCTCAGAAAATATCATAATGGCATCTGATGTGTGTGGCTCCCTTTTTGACTCCTGAGATGCATGCATTGTGCATGGAAAAGTATTTGCATGTGACTCCTGAGATGCATGCCATATATCTTCCACATGAATTTCAAAAAAAAAATCTGAAATGAAGTAGACATCATCTTCAATTAATGGAGTACAGTTTTTTGTAGATACTTGTGTAGAATGCTCTTCAAACTGAGATGATTTATCTTCCAGTGGTTTTTCTACATTCTCTATCTTATCAAAATTTTGCATACATTCTTTCTTATTCCCAAATAAAACCTCCAATCTAATCCATAAATCATTTGGAGTGAATTCTTGTGAGTCATCATATACTTGATGGAGAATTTCGGGAGAAATAAAATAGAGGATACATCTTATGGCCATATCTTGTCTATTGAGAAAATCATTTTTCTCATCGGCAGAATCAAGCTCTACTTCCATTGCCATAGTTATTTGGTACAAGCCTTTGCATCTTAGCAGAAGCAAAATTTTTGGCTTCCATTCCAAATAGTTGTGAGGCGTGAGAAGTATTTCCGGCAAATAATCCATCTTTTTGTTGTCTTCAATCTTTTGTACCTGCAAAAATAATTTGGTGTAGCTTTTGCTTAGCAGTCCGTCAGCTCTGATACCATGTAAATGTGTTGAACCTGCATAGAATAGATCTAGCTAAACAATAATACACACATTTCGAGAGAGAATTGGAAAAGGAAGAAGAAACAAGAGAGAAAGAATGGAAGAATTCTCATTAACCGTATTCCACACTCAAAAGAGTGAATAATTTACAATAGATATAGTATACATGAGTAAATAATGAGCCATAGTGGTGGTCTAGATTGGTATGGACACACACCAGCAGTTACAAGAGTAAACTGCCACTTATTCTAGTCTCTCAGGCAGTAACGGGAGTGAACTGCCACCTAGCTGAGTTAACTAGTCAACTAGTCTTTAGTTAACTGACTGAACAAAGAGTAGTGA
The DNA here is from genome assembly GCA_032191745.1 of Picea mariana. Taxonomy (NCBI): domain Eukaryota; kingdom Viridiplantae; phylum Streptophyta; class Pinopsida; order Pinales; family Pinaceae; genus Picea; species Picea mariana. The sequence continues at coordinate 35,634 of JASDQU010012350.1, forward strand.
GTTCGTGATGATCCCAATGTTGCATGGTGACAAAACCAATGCAACATCTAAACTCAACTAAACTAGTCAAACTGAAGTGTCAACTGAAAGAGAATATTCTCCAGGTGGAATATTCTCCCCTAAAATATAGGAGACTAGATAATGACTAATTATGACTAATAAACAAGGAATAACCTTAGGAAAAATAAACCCTAGGTTTGTGTGAAGTAACTCCAACAATTATGAGGTAATCACAAAAGAACAAGAAAGTCATCAACCTTCTGGCACAGAAGAAGTCATTGAAGAGAAATTTTTTCCTGAAGACCAACAGGTTCTTGACATTAGTTTTAAAGATCCAGTAGTAGATTTCATAGAATCTTACATTTCAGAAAACTTGAAAGTTTCAGATTTCGTAAGCTTCCACATATTTCCTATTGAATTTGGTTTTGTGAAAGAGTTTTATTCATTGTTGTTGCATTTCAAAAATCAGTTATTAATCAGTAAGAATGATGAGGACATTTTAGTATTAAAATTGCTTGGATGGATGCTATGGAAATCAGCCTTTACTTAACCAAATTGCAGAGCTGGTTATGATAGAGTATAATAGGAAATAAGCTCGCTTCCCGAGTATTTATTTTCTTTCATTTTGCAGCAGAAGTAGAAGATACTTTGTATGAATAAAGGCAGTTTGAAGCATGTGCAGAGGTCATACACACAGGTTATAGGAAAATTTCAGAAAGAAGTGAGATAGTTGACTCCATGCCCAATGGAATATTGACTACATGCCCAATGCAACACTACACATTTTGTTCATATTTTTATTTTCCAGGAAAGGCATTAGATATGTGGTTCTTGAAAACCTTGCAGGAAGGTCTCCATCCCATTTGGAGCCAGATGTTAGTGATAAAAAATTCCTTGCAATTTTATGATATCATATCATAAGATGATAATAAGGTAAAGATTCATTTATAAATCTTTAAGTTTTAAAGTATATAAGATTGGCTTTAAATCTTATTTTCCAATGAAAAAATGATGTGGAATCTCAAAATATACCAAAAAGCAAATTTTAGATTTCACCGGCTAAATGACATTTTCACAGTGTAGTAAGCCAGTGAAAGTCTCCCTTTTCACCGACTAAATCACTATTTTCACAGTGTAGTGAGCCGGTGAAAGTGCAAGCTTTTCAGCTGATAAACTGCCTTGGAAAAAATCAATTTTCTGAACCGTAGAGAGTCCGTTTTACACACTCAAATAGTCGATTGACAACTAGACATCCTAATATTTCCAATGATACTTTCAGATATTCATTTATATCTTGTGAAGGTAGTAAAAAGTTCCCCACAAGATGAGGAATCATTTTTAGAAATTTTCCAAAATGTATTATTTTGGTCAAAAGGTCAAATTCAACTTGGTTGAGTTTATTAAGGAGACGATGATGATGAATAATCATATATATTATCAAATATCATCCATGAGTGCAGGTGGCACTTCATTTGATTAATACAAATATTCTAGAGATCAAATCCTAAAATGTAGGAATATGACTAGATTTGGAAATCTGGATTTTCCTGTTTTAGTCACCTTCTTGGGAGACAGATTCTGATCATCTAGAAGAGGAGTTTTCGAAACCAAATGAGTTATTTCATAATAACGGGTGGATATTAAATAACCTCTCTCATTTTTCCAAGATCTATTGTGATTTGTGAAATATAAGTCAATCTTTGAGCACCATATTTCTAGAAATTAAATACTTTGTTTTTCCTATTTTAGTCACTATTATTAAGGACAGATTTTGATGAGTTGGAATACTATTTTTAGAAACTGAAGTAGGTATTTCATAAGAATGGACTTATATTCAATAATGTCTCTTAGTTTCCCAAGATCTATTGTGATTTGGAGGATATAGGTGAATCTTGGAGCAACATTTTTCCAGAAATTTCTATCTTTTCCAGCCACCTCACAATTTCGAATTTGAGATAAGAAAAGAGGTTATCAAATCCATATTTTGAGGATCTCGAAAATAATTTGTAAATATTATTTAAGCTCATAGATGTAAGAGGCAAAAGAGGGGAAATAGTCTGAGGACTGTGGTTCATTTCCTTGAAGACTTGTATTTTTATCCTTTGGAAATAATCATGAGTATATCTCGACATCAAGCTTCTTTCACTTTGTATGTTCATCTTTAATTTCCTTTCTTTCCAATTCTGTGTATACTCAATGAAAAAAGGTTTTCATTCCATCTCTTCATTGGTATATCTGACTTCATACTTTGCTTCTGATGTTTGTCTCAATGCCAGATAGTCGTCATCCTATTGGTGCAGTCATAAACTTAAGTTGCAAGTATTTATTTGTTATATCCATTCATATGCTTTATGTAATCTTATATATGTTTCTGCTGGTGTGAAGAGTATCTTACATATCATTACTGGCCATTCACATGTGATGTTGTATAATTATGTCTACTGGTATAATGGGTTTTCTCCATCTTTCCACAATTTGATTTAAATCTTCTAAGAATCTTAGTTGAAAGCCTTGGTATTTTGAGTGAATTATGTATTTCTAAATGGAGGTGGATTTATAATGTCATCCAATTTGATCCTTTTTCCTTCCATATTATTGATATTTTAAGTTACCAAGCTTACACCCTTCTACAGTCAAGGAGTGATTTCTTGGAGTGATAACACATGGAAAGCACTTTGAGAATGAAGTCTTCATGGAAATCTTGGCCAAATTAGGATTCACCCATGAGTTCACCTCACCCTATTACTGATAGTCTAATGTACAAGTTGAGGTTTTCAATAAAGTGCTCAAAACTATGCTCCAACGCATGGTTGACAAACACAAAACCAATTGGCACCATATAATTTTTCCATCTTTATGGGAATATCAAACAATTGTCAAAAAAACTACCAGTTTCACACCCTTCCACTTGGTACATGACATAGAATATGTCCTCCTCATCGAGTGTGAAATACCAACATTATGCATGGAAATCAAGATCTTGAATATCTCGATGAAGATCGACGAGAATCCTTACAAAACAATGAAGCCCCAAAAAAAATGACCAAAGCCACCTTTGACCACCAAGTTAACCTTTGGTCATTTATCAAAGGTGACCTCGTCCTATCCTATGATATCTCCCACGATACTCTCAGCCATGGAAAATTCAAATCCCTATGGCAGGGAACCTATATCATCTGACATTGTCTTAAAAAGGGTGCCTACATATTAGGTCACCCTAGAGGTGCTACTGTCAAGAACCTAGTTAATGGGTTATACTTGAAGAAATTCTACCCCTGAGTGTAACCACTTTGCCTTAGGTTTTCTTGATTTCCTAGTCATTTTTAGTCTTTTTTATAGCAATCTCTCTCATTATACGAGCCTAATTCAATACCCTTGTGTCAACATATGAATTCTTCATCTTCTTACCACATCGGGTACGGGGATGGAGCCAGTTGTTGGACCAAGAATCTTGCCTCAGAAGCCTGGGCCATTTACACTCTAGACCATGTGTTACTCCACTCTAGTGGCATATGCCTCGGTCTTGCCACTAATAACCAAGTTGAATATGTTGTCGTCATTTTCCTTATCTCATAAACTATTAGCCTTAGTATTCACCACCTCCGCTTGCTCTTATATTTCCAACTCATTATCCATCTGTTGAACAACGTGTACAGTGTCCATGATCCATGTCTTTATTGCAAGTACCTTCAAGTCAAATTGCTACTCTGAAATTTTGAGTCAATCACATTTACTTATATATCTAGGAACCACAACCAAAAGGAATATCACATAGCTAATCAAGTACTAGATTGGAATTTATCACGCTAATATACATATAACATTCACACATGAAGTAAAAGTACAAAAACAACATCTCATCAATTACATACACATATGTCCAAAAACAGTCTACTCATATATATAGGTATGTCATCACAAAAAATATATGTGATTGATACAAAATGCCTTAGCACCCTGGCTAGGCCCCCTCATCATGACTATCTATACACAAAGTGGAGTTCATCGACTCCTACATCATCCTACATAAGTTTGTGTCTCCATATAGTCTCCCTATCACCTAGGGTAACCCTATCTATGGTACATCATCCCCGATGGGTGGTGCTCTCTTGGGAGGAATATCCACCATCGAGATCCTCCCTTTCATAGAAACTCCCGTGACTGTTTCTCGTCATATCACTAACCACCACCATGGGTCCCCACCAATGCATATCTCTAGGACACCCTCATCCCAAATCCTCACCCACAGGTCCTTTTTCACTCCCTCCAGTACCCCCTCAATTTTCCTTTGTAGCTCCTCTGTATCTCGGACATGAGCACTAGGCTCTACTCTCCCACGGTCCTGAACTAGCCCTGCCTCTGTTGCATGATTTGGTCCAACCCCCCGTTACACATTATTTTTGTCACCCTTATGATCGTTAATGATGTAAACCTATCCTTTGTCTTTAGAAGGATCAGTGGCCTGAATTCCTAAAGAAAGAAGGGAGAAGAACTTTGCCTGAGAGAAGAAATTGTATTTTCCTTTCTAAAAACCCTATTAAGGAAGATCGTCACAGGCTGCACTATACACAGGGTGCGGCAATCCCTAATTACCTCACCCTACTCTAAATCTAGACTGCAACGTCGTCACAGGCTACACTATAGCTAGGGTGCAACGATTTATGTACATGGGAAAAACGAGCATCTTCTCGATGATTCTAGAAGGAGAAGAGTATATGGTGAGGTGGCCTCCGAACGGTTTGGATCTTACTCACTTTCATGATTTAGTGGGATCATCCTAACATCCTCACCATGTCCTCTTCAACTTATAAAAGGAGAGGAGCTCTCATGGAGAAAGTTAGCTTAGGTTTTGTAGCTTGGATTCTTTGGAGCTTGTATATTGGCTTTGATTTTTTCTTTGTCAAGATAGATTGTGAGTAGCTATTAGATATAGTCTCAAAATCCGTGGATTAGAAGGGTGTGGGAAGCAAGGAACTGTTGGAAGGAACCTGACAACATCAAGGCATTTGATTGTATCTTTCTTCCACATTATTTAATATAGATATACTTTTCTTTCCTATATGAATGTTATTTGTTCATATTGTATGATTCCTTGATCACGTACATAGTTTCATATCAAATAGAATCTATTATTCTTGTCTTTGTTGGCTTGTGTTCTTTTGCAGATATTTCTCCATAAGCCTCATGATGGAGCTTGGATTGCATTGGAAAATTCAGATCTTCAATATTTAAAAGGTATGTTCTAGATCTGTTTCTCATTTGATAATTGAAATCTAAGGAAAGAGTAGTGTACTGTCTTGTTTTGTTCTAGTTTCGTAGTGGAGCTATGGGGATTGATTTGTGTCTAGACTTAACAATTGTCCCAATAATACCCCCGAATCATCATAATGTCATCATCTCCTAACTTTCCTCCCCTTGGCCTGCTCATATGCCATCCCCTGAGCCACAACTACCTCATGACCAATGGGTCCCACATATGCATCACAGAACTAGTACAATTATATCAGTACTAGAAGTATACACATATATATTAAAAACAATCAAAGACAAAAACACAAATGAAGTAATCAATGATACTCACCTCAGCCATCCCAATCCTCCCTAGGAGGAAGGCGCATATATGGATGTCGTCGATAATCCATCCCGTGATAGGGAACTTGTAGTAGACGTAGGGAGTCTGCCACTAGAGCCTCTCAAACAACGGGGTAAAGTATTTCACCGCCGCACCTCCACCTTGTTGGTGCATCAAAGTTTCCCACCTCATCATCCATGGATCCTCCATTGCTAGTGGATCCAAAATCACCTGAGGGCGTAATAATGCAACCCTCTCAAACACAAAATCACATAGTACCAAGCCAAAGGTAAACTCCCCGCCTTTGGCTACCACGCATCGGTCCAGCTGTGCCAATAGAAATGCCTACGTCAATTGAGCCCAAGAAAACATATGACCATTCATGGACCGCTCCACAAAAACCATTTGCGCACTCGAAATGCACTGGGTCCCCAGTGACCCATATACCCGAACCACCATCGCACAGAATACCCAGAGCTCCAATTCATCAATCGAGATGATACTAATGGAGACCCCATTCATCACAGTCATCCCCATGCAATAGTGGTTGACCAATGTCTCCACGTGCACCCCTTCCGACATCCTCAGCTACTCCACCAACGCCTCCCCCCAGATCGAGATCCCTGTGATAAAGTATATATCTATATATGTGGTAATATTCATATCTCTCCCTCACAACATGAAACATTGATGATCGAGTTGCCACATCCATACTATGAATTCCAACAAGGGATCCTGAGTACGAATCAAAGTGCAATAAAAAAAGTGCAACAATCCTTCCTGTGCCAAATGACATCATATTTGGGAATCTTTTCCCACCTCTATCCTGAGAGATTCCCAATATCTCTCTCTCCACTCTACCAACATCCTACCTCTCTAGCTGGTCACCTGCATCCACAACATAATTTATTATGCCAACTCATCATCATGAAGAAACCCCCATGCAGAAATACAAACCCACCCGCGTGACTGTTTCATTAAAAGTTGCGCTCATCTGCACGATTGTTTCATGAACATTCATGCTCATCCAGACGCCTATTCCATGAACATTCACTCTCATCTACATTCTTGTTCTATAAATAGTCGCGCTCATCCGCACGACCATTTCATGCACAGTCACGCTTTTTTGCACGACTTTCTGCCAGACCGTCGCACAGTCTTCCCCTACCCTGTGCATGCCTGTCATTCTAACAGTCCCTCACGTGTGTGCAACTGTTATTTCCATAGACGTGCACAATTGGGTGATTTTTAGTCAAACAGTCGTGCACATATTCCTCCCACATCTACATGACTAATCAACCAAACACAGTGCACATATGTGCAGATACAGAGTATATAGTCATGCACTTGGAATGACCTCATTAGTTAAACCCACACATATGTGTGCAGGGATCACTTGATCTCCCACACAGATGCACTACCCTAACCAAAAAATGGGTCCCAAAATCACACATATGCTATGCAGGAGGTTTTGACGACTTATCTGGGTCTCTCCCTACTCGAATTTGGCCATGTATGCTCTCCCACAACTCAACAACATCCATGAAGTATTTCTCAGACCTCCATAGTAGAAATTAAAAATGGGGTGGCTCTATGGGCCCCATTTCCTTATATACACCCTTTGGCCCAACTTCCCCACGTCCATTCGAGAGCATTCAAGCTATGTTTCTTGCATCATTTGCACCCATGGGATCCAAATTCCCTCACCTTAACAATGATACACTTGAATTCATTTTTCAGTCTGGAGCCCTGAGGACCCCCTTCAGCCACCCTAGGCCCAGGTACGTACCCCATGTCCATAGTATTTATCATGTAGTTTTTATATACATGTTTTACTTTTACAGATATGTTTCAAGTTGGGTATTTGGTTTGAATGTGTAGGTCTTCACCCATGACCCCTTTTCACGTCATCATTTATGGAATACTTTGACTCTTCCAGGTATATATCCCTAATTGGCATACCATTCAACCCTCTTCTCATAGTTTCAATTTCCAATCATTCCACAAGACAATTATCCTTAGGTTTCCTCCCCGCCTAGCTCTGTGGTACCATCACCTCCATTTCCTTCAGTTACTATAATCTAGTAGCTCTCCCACCCCCATGAGTTGTCCCACATTTATCTATCCCTCAACATACTGACACTCATGTTGTTCTACCCATTAGGATTGGGATTCCTGGTAGTGTTACACCCTAGAGAAAGAGCCCCATATATCTTCTTCCTCAACATGCTAACCACCCCATTACGGAGTCCCACCTTCTGTTGTTCGGTTACATCAAATGCACCTCTGCATTCTCATTACCCTTCCATACCATCCACCATCACTTGCCCATATGAAACATCATCCTCTACTCATCTACCTCGTACATAAGCTAACCAATGGGGCCCCCACCCTCCATCACTCTCTACTTGCGCCCTATCAGGTCCAAGCCATATTCCCCAGGGGAACCCGTTTTTGTACCTGTACTTTCAACCCCGTTTTTTATTTATTTGGTAATTGTAAAAAACATGTTTTACATTTCAGTAAGTACATTATATTTGGTATCCATTGAACCCAATGTATATTTTTCCCTTGGAACATTGCAACCCCTATTACCCTTGGTTGGGGAATCTCATTACCCCCCCACCCTCTGCAAGCCATTTTTACCCAAGCCAAAATATCGACCACCAATAGACTTGTGTTTCCCCTATCACTCTATATTTTAACCTACACTACATCCCCTTGTAGTTTCACCTCTTCAGCAATTTTCCCATATTCGATCATCCCCCTCACACCAGATAGTACATTATGGTTGCTTCCATCCATCAATACCCCCCAACCAAGGAAAGTTATGGAATCTCCTATATTCCAGACGTCGTTCATGATTATCACTCGCTTTCTTGGTACCATTATAGTTTTTTCCACCATGTTGATCACACCATGTATCCAGAATCCCTTTCGCTTATGACCATCACGTTAATTTTCATGTTGACCTCAACAAATTTCTAGAAAAGTGACAATATCTTAGCCCTCAGTTCATTAACAATGAGTGGCATTGGATGGAACATAGAGAGTCCCCATTTCTCTTTGATTTCATTGATCCCCATGAAATTTGACTCCAGCACAAAATCATATCACAATGGATCTTACTTGGTGACCATTGTAGTTTTCAGTAGTAGTCGAAGACCTCTCAGTTTGATTAGGCCATCAATGCCTCCAAGTCCCTCACCACTCGGTTTAGAGCCACCTTAGTCATCGGAATCATCATTTACTCTTGCCTTTCAATGGTATCATGATATGAGCATGGGGCATGCCTGCCTCATTTGTAAAAAAAAAATTGTTGTCATTTTCCATAGCCTACTTTGTATTGATCTTTTGTCCCCTCTCCCTCTGACGGATAACTCTTGATGCTCCTCGTGTGAAATTTTTATCAATTTCTACCCAATATCACCATCAAAATAAACTATAATGTATTTCGGCTATATGTATGCTCCTTACCTCACACATCAGAGGGAATCTGTTATCAACAGAAAGTGGCTCACTAAAACTACAATCAATGGATGAAGAAACAGGTAATACAAACACAACATACTACCAATATTCATGGAAGGATTACATTTAGTTTGGAAGAAAATAAAAAAACTATACAAACGTGGTTTTGGAAATCCATGCACATTCAGCCAAAGCCATGCAAGCTAACACAGTGTACAACACGCATAGTGTGTGGAGTGCACATTTACAGTTGAAATACCCACACAGACGTTGAAATGGTGCACTAATGAATTTGGTCGGGCCTCCACCATTTTTGGGATGAAGGGAACCTCCCCCATACCCAAAATCTCCCTCAAATTTCTCCTTGGGATCACTGAAAAGGATGGGAAGTACCTCTAAGGGCTTCCCATTCACACTTAGAACCAGTTGAGAAAAATATTTCCATCCTCCTATCAATAAATGGCCATTGTATGAAAAAGAGAAGAAACATTTGAGTATTGTTATGCTGCTCATTTTGAGCTTTGGGAAGCCACCTTCCTCTTAGAAAGTTTTGAGCATCCATATAAAGTGTTAGAGCTCTCTCCTCTTGAGTAGTTCATCACTCTTTTATTCACAATTTCCCTTTTTTATCCTAGAAATAAGACTGTACTTGGGGACTCAAGAGCCTTCCCAAGGAGGAAGAGAGGACTCGTAAGTTCCCATATTTCTCCAAGGAGTATCAATTCGAAGATCAATTTACTTGGTATATCTTTCTTGTGTTTTCATTGTGCATTCATTTCAAGTTATTATTTGCTTAGTTTAGATTTATTTCCTTATTTTTCATCTCTTGTTTCTTTATGTTAGTTGAGCCACTAACCAACTAAGTCTTTGTTGTGCTTTTTGGATAGCCTAACTAGATAGTTAAGGGACTTCTTTTTGCTCACTCTTGTGACAAAAGGAACCCAACACAAGTGAGCTAGCAAAACATATTATATTGTTTAGAAGGAGGATTGGGGGTGCTTTTGTTGTTTTTTTTGTTGTTGAAGACAACCTTGGAGAGCGTGCTCATAAAAAACTCTTTTCACACAAGAAAAAAATTTCTCTTTTCGATGAAAACAAGGGTTAGATATCGGTTAGGTTACCCGAAAAATGCACCTTTTCCTATTTGTTTCTAATTTTCTGAGATCACACAGGGCATGGGGAAAAGAGCATACTCAGATATAAAAGAGTAGAAACCTAGAAAAAAACAATATAAAACCGAAATAATACTGTACAAAAATTTAAAAATGGTGTATCTGGGCTTTATACCTCTGAATCTGACTGAAATGGTCGTATCTTGGGAAAACAGAAACCTTTTTGAGTGAAACAAAAGTGTTCTTGACTGAAAAGAGTGCTTCAGACACAATGGAATGGTCCTCTCAACCCAGAAATGGAAGAAACTAGAGATGAGGCAACTCATCTTCACGATCTCAATCTACAATGGGAGGGGGTCTTCATTTTCATTTTCTGGCACAAATCCCGATGGACACGGGTTGTGGTGGAGCAGCCTATGTATACGCATGTTGTATAGTAGGCAAGATGTGTACATGTGGAAAAATGTGTATTTTTGGCTCTGGATTTTACAAACAGGGATAATAAGTCTGCATGGGGGAATGGAAAAAGGCCTTCTATGCAAGATTCCATAGGGTGAGGCAAATCTTGCTATAACATGTTCACACTAAGAACCAGTTGAATATTGCCTTGATTAAATGTTATAAATGGATGCCATGGCTGCACTAAGAAACCAATATCTTCATAGTATTTTTATGTTGTCTCAATTCTCATTTGAGAATCCTCTTTTCTCCTAGGAGCATTCTAGCATCATTGCAATAGGTCATTCAACTCACCTCTTTAGGGAATAGGCATTGATTTTCTTCATCATTTGTCATTTTTCTTCCACTATAAGAAGATATCTCCATTGGGGAACTTAAGAGCCCTCCCAAGGAGGAAGAGGGGACTCATAAGTTCTCATTTTTCTCTATGTTGTTTTTCCAACTAATATAGTTATCCATTGGTAGCATAATCTTGGTCATTGGTTGATGGCTTATGGTTCTAAAAGTTTATTATGCATTCTAGTTTTTATTTCCTTAGTTGTTTTAGTTTGTTTACTTGTTTATTTCATGTGTTTGGCTTGTTCAATACATGCAATAACCTTTGTCTTGTCTAGCAATCCCAACTAGGCATGCAAGTGCCCTTGTTTTGCTCACCCAAGTGATGAAATAGACACAACAATTTGTAAAAATGAAAAAGAGTTTGTTTTTCAAGTTCTTTCTTGATTTCTTGAAACATAAGTAGCTTGTAGTCAAGCGAAATTAATTTTAGGTTTTCTTTACAATATCTTGAAAAGTTAGGTAAGAAAAGTTGAGTTACAAAGAGTTAGTTATAAAACTTTGCTTTTGGATTTGAAGTAATTTTTCTTTCAAGTTTTGTATTTTTCTCCTCCTTTTCATCTCTTATAACATCATTGTTTTCACCACCATATCCCATGAGTAAATCAAGCCCTTAAAAAGAACACTTAATCTAAAATAAACTAGAATGTTTCTATTTGTAGGGTCAACAAACTATTTTAGGGTTAGGGCCTTGAATTAGGTTGGAGAGGAAACTCTTCAAGGCCATTAAATGAAACATTGGAGTCTGAGTTAGGGAGTTCATAAGTCCAGTGTCATAAAAGTTATCCGAGACCCCACTATAACACAAGGGATAAACACGAGGTCACATGAGGAAAGGCAGTGGACATAACCCCTCCAAAGATAGACTGAATGAAGTGGGGAACACATATTGAGGATCTGTCTTGGGAGTACTACTGACTGCATTTGCCTAAGGAGCTTCATGGACCTCAAATCAATTCGATATCCTCTATTGTCTTTCTGACCATCTCCTCTTGATACCCTTGATAGGTTTCAGACTTGTTATCCTTCTCATTGCAATCCGCCCGACTATCGATTGTACCCACCTCGTGAATGAATGCGAGATGGAAACTTAGTTGCCCATATTCTAGGGACTTACATGGGTGATTATGGGGGTATACCACGGTACCTGGGGCAAACGTCAAATCACACTTTGTAGAGTATACCCAAAGGGTGCTTCCATGTTCGAGTTGCACTTACACTGGTTAGTTGCTCTAGTGTTGATTAGCATAACTATCCTTCCTACTAGATAGTCGACTGCTTGATTTGTCTTTTAGAAAAATTTTAGTTTGTGCTTGGTGTTTAAACACTAGTTAAACCTTACTATGTCGGTTGATCATTTCACAAGGTGGAAGATCAATAGCTCCATTGGTCATGAAGGCTTCAACACCTGTCTGAGGTTCCATTGGAGCCACCTATGCCACCATTATGGTAAAGACTTGACCAACAAGGGTCGTTTGAAGTGATTGGGTCACAGGAAACTATGTCTAAGCCTACTCTACGAGGAGACTATTCTACTCCGGAGGAACCTATTGTTTCTTACCTCGAGGTAAAATCTCTCAAGCCATCCAACCCTACGATCACCAAATTATTGACATCGATCTTGGTACAAGTTCTCCCTCCTCAGGTGACACCTTCTGAGTGCAAGTTAGTTTTACAAGCGACAATGGAAGCAAATGCTGCTACTTTGTCCAAGAGTCCTCACACTCCCGTTACAGCTACAACCATAGGGGTAATATTACCTCTTCTCCCACCTTCTCTAGTATGAACCACAGTGGTCTCGACTACCTCTATTTCAGGCAGTGGTTTGATACCGTCATCGATGGTGACTACTGCTTCATTTACTCAGAGTGTGACGGGCCCTCCATTCTCATATGGGATCCCCGACTTTGATTCGAACTCAGTTTGTTACCTACTCCACCTTATAGACCATGGGTCTATGGGCAGGCAGCTCAAAATCTCTTGTGCAAGGGTCTGTCGGGGGCACTTCAGTCCCCTTTAATTTTATCCCTTATAGTGGGGGTCATATACCTCCTCTATCCCCCTCACTCGGTGGTGCTTTCCAGCAACCAATCAGGTCAAATGTTCATTATAGCTTGTTTGGATCAGTAAGTTTAGGGCCTTCGTCTTACACCATGTCGGTGGGATCTATTTCATTCTCTTTGTTAGATGCATTTGGGAAAAAAAAAATTCTTTGGTTGTTGTCTCGGTTGGGGGCAACCTCAGTTTTGGGCAACAGAACCCGGTGCAGGGTACTATTCCTACATAGGGAGCGACGATTGGAGTTTTCTCCACTCATGGTATTTGGAATCCTTGGCATGGATCAGTTCCCTCTCAAGGGATGAAGATCGGGGGCAACCCTTTCCATGCTCAATGGAACCCTGGACAGGGCTCCATACCTATGCACATCGAATCGGCTGGGGGCATCCCCTTCCAAAATCCTTGGAACACAACACAGGGAGAAATCCTTGCGCAAGATATGTCATCCAATTATAGGAGTCAACCGATGATACCCCAACAAACATAGTTTCAGTATGTTGGTCAAGGCCATGGTTTCTACCAAAACCCTGGCCAGTAGTCCAACTTTTTCTAGAAAACTAGTGCCAGTCAAACTCTAGGACACTCTTTTCTTGTACATAGTACTCAACCTAAAATACCATTTTTGGAAATGCTACATCTGCTAGACTTGTCGATATTACTCAACAACCCAATTTGTCATGATCTGCATTAGCCACCCATGCAGACTAAGTTTCCCTCCTATATTCCAAAATTTTAAGGCAATCCTCGTGAAGATTCAGGTGATCACATGACAACCTTTCACTTATGGTGCTTTTCAAAATCACTGTGAGATGACTCCATCCAATTGCACCTTTTTCAATGCACTCTTATAGTGGGTGTCACAAAATGGTATATTGAGCTCGATCTCTCGAGGTAGTATTACTTCAATGACTTGGAGATGGTTTTTTTGAACCATTTCCAGTTATCTGTGAGATACGATGTTGGCACTAAATTGCTAGCCAACTTTGAGCAAACCAAGGCCGACCATATATCCAATCATATTCAAGAATGGCAAAGTCAAAAGAGCTTGATTAAGGTTCAGGTCCTTCTGTCTTTCTTGCTGGAATGGTTCCTGAAGTCTTTGGATCCTTGCATATCCAAGGATGTAGCAAATTCTGGAGTGTTTTCATAGGAGGAGGTGATAATGAGAGTGCAACAACTTGAACTGATCTACTCTCAGTCTGGCATGTTCTATGAGATTTTTCCAGACGTGTCATGGTCTATTCTTGATAAGGCCAACAAAACGTTTGGACCCCATGTCGATGGTATTGTGGGCTCAAGACAAGGACATTCCACTGATCTGTTGTCAAATAAATTTCAACAATTGTCGATACAACAGACTGTGGCCAGCCAAACCTTAGGTTCAGTGGTTCCCCCTACCCAAACTTCGGACGTACATAGTGTGCAGTCGATGAACCCGAAGGCCAACCAACAGCCTGAGGGAAAGAAGAAATAACGGAACAAGAAGGGTAAAGGGGAGAAAAAGGCTACTAACAATGTTGGAGAGGGGAAAACGGAGAAGAGGAAGTCAAAGTATCTATGTAACCTTTTCACGGAAGACCACCCAACTCATCTGTGCCCTCGACTTGCAAAAGCTTAGAAGCTATTGGTGCAACAACAACCTGTTGTGTTGACGAACCCATTTCCACATAGGAAACTCAAGCTTCAACATCCTTGACCGTGGAAGGGGGTAGTTAGGGACCCTTCACAACTACCAGTAATAACTCAGTCGGGAATGTTTACATGATGTAATTCGAGGCTAATATAGTGACCGTAGCCCGAGATTATGGAATGTCAGAATCTTTCGAAAAGGGAAAAGAAGCCACAAACCCACCAACTTCTCTCCAGATTAAGAATACAGCAGGCAAAACGATGACTCGCATCCCAAAAGGTGTGTTTAAGAAGGCTTCTCATAATCCGAACACAAGGGCTACCCAGAACTACTCTGTTCTGGAATATTTGGCACAAACCCCTTGCACGATGTCTTCTTTGGAAGTCCTCCAGAGTTTCCCTTCCTAGAGAAAAGATCTGTTATCCTCCTTGGGATCGACAGAGACTTGTAACCTAGGAGAGATATTTCTTGATACAACCAACTTGAAACCTTGTCTTCCTTACCACATTGTGTTTCAAATCGTAGTGGCCTACACCAAGAAATATTTTACTCTGAAAATATTTCGTACAGTTGTTGACAATGGCGCCTCGACTTGCATGATGTCAATGGTGTATTGGAAATCCATTGGCCAACCCGGTTTGTCTCTGTCACCTACATTTCTTACGACGTTTGACGGTCGGTCATTCAGACAACGTGGAATAATTCCTTCTTTCCCCGTGCAGTTGGGAGGAAAGATCATGTGTGTCAAAGTTGAAGTGGTCAATGTTCCTCTCAATTGCAACCTCTTGTTAGGAAGGAGTTGGACTTATGAAATGCATGCAATGGTTGCTACGGTTTTTCGGGTCTTGTGATTTTTGCACGAGGTTCGGATTGTGACCATTGACTAGTTTTCCTTTTCCCATTCTGACCCTTCATCAGGGACTTACATGGTCTTGATGATTGATAATCCTCATCTTGACACTGTCAACTTAGGTGTTGGATTGTATTCACCATTGATGGGAACTTTTGACTACCCTCCGCCTATCGGTGATGTCAAGTTTATGTCGGTTGTTCCTAACTAGCCTAGGGCTGCAATATTTCAAGTGTCGTCATTTTGAATGACTTAATTTAACGAACCATGGAATCTACCTTCCCCATTGGCTTTGATGGAAGGGACAAGGCATTCTGGCATGGCCATGCCCTTGTCCGCTACTAAGGTTGCGTACAACATTGTCCAACAAACTTTGACCAACCCTGATCTGACTCCCCCACAAGAGTTATATCCAGTCCTCAAGCCTATTTAGGCTCAAGGTTCTCTTGCCACTACAGATCCTTTAGACCTGGTCTTTCCCTCTGACAAGACGATTCTTGAGGCATTGACTAGTCCAAATAGACCCTGGGATGTTCTTCATCATAGATCTTACTTTCTTCTAGAGTTAAGGAGAATAGAGGCAGAATAATTTGTTTCGACTATGAATGGAGATATGTCTTGTTCTATTAATCCTCTGTCTATGCATGCAGTTTATGCCAAGGGTAATATGGAGAGTATCACTACAATGATTCCCTTAGATATCTCTAGAACCCCTATCATTTTGGAGAATGTTTTTGTCGGAGCGAACTGCACCCCGGAAGATATTTGAACTTATAATGAGTTATTTAAAGAGTTTCGCGAAATTTTTTCCTGGACTTACAAGGAAATGTCAGATATAGACCCAAGAATTGTCGAGCATGAAATAACGACTTATCCTGATGCCAAGCCAGTTCGACAGAAGCTTCGTCTGATGAATCCTCGAAAAGAAGAAGAAATTAAGGATGAAGTAGAAAAATTCCTTAAAGCCAATTGTATCTACCCCGTGCACTTGACGGAATGGGTGTCAAACCCGGTTCTGGTTAATAAGAAACAGGGTACGATTCGCATGTGCATGGACTTCTATGATTTGAATAAGGCCCATCCGAAAGATAATTTTTTCTCCCCATTCATCAATCAGATTTTCGATGAATGCATTGGATGCGAGGTATTTTCATTCATGGATGGTTTCTCGAGATATAACCAGATTCAGATCAAAACCGAGGATCAACATAAAACAAATTTTATTTATTCTTGGGGCACATTCGTGTATCGTAAGATTCCTTTTGGCCTGAAGAATGATGCAACCACTTTTCAGTGGGCCATGACATTTTGTTTTCATGACCTTAGACATATAGTCAATGCATATCTTGATGATCTAGCATCACGCTCTCTCAAGAGATTTGATCATCCCGCTCATCTTCGACTAATCTTTGAGCGATGTCACTAATATCGAATTCACTTGAATCCTGACAAGTGCAGTTTATGCATGATGTCAGGTCATCTCTTATGTTTCATTTTTTCGACAACAGGGATCATGGTCGATCCTCTCAAGGTTTAGGCGATAGTTTAGTTGCCTCCCCCATGCACAATACCCCAACTTTAGAGCTTACAGGGGAAAGCAAACTTCCTTCGGTGTTTTGTTGTGAATTGCATCGAGATCACTAAATGGTTTATGCATCTCTTGAAAAAGGGAGTCCCATTATGTTGGGATGAAGCCGCTCAGCATTCCTTTGAAACGTTGAAACCTTCCCTAACATATTCCCCTCTACTCCAGCCTTTCGATTATAATAGAGATTTCTTACTATACTTGGCTACTGCAGAGTTAACCATCAACATGGTCTTGGTTCAAGAGGATTATCTACTCGAGGAGCATGTTATTTATTACCTTAGTCGAGGCCTGGTTGGGTTGGAACTCAACTATTCTCATGTTGAGAAGCTTGCTTTGGCAGCAGTGCATGATGTTTAGTGATCCTGTCACTATATTTTTCTTTGCAAGACCACCGTCATTGTCATTGTGAACCCTTTCCAATATGTGTTAACACAATGGGTCATTGGCAGAAATATCAGTAGATGGATTGTAATCCTCTAGGAATTTGACTTGGATTTTGTTTCTGTAAAATCCAATAGGTCATTGGTATTTTCCAAACTTTTTTCAGAACTCCCAGTCGACTCTAGTGATATCATGCCCAAAGAATCGCCTATTAAAGGATATCTTTTTCTAATCGCATCTTCAAACCCGTGGTATAGAGATATAGTAGTTTATCTCCATACTTTGAAGTGCCCCACTTCTACTTCCCATGATGAACGCTGACGAATTCATCATCAGGAAGGAAACTATCTCATACTCGATGACACTTTGTATCATCAAGGTTTAGATTGAATTCTTCGTTGGTGCCTTATCCATGAAGAAGCAGAGCTTGTTTTGAATGAATGTCACATTGGAGCATGTGGCAGTCATTTATCTGGGTTGGAAACAACCCAAAATATTCTACATGTCAGTTACTTATGGCCCTCGTTAATAAAGGATTGTGTTGAGGCGGTCAAGAAGTGCCACCCGTGTCAGATATTCTCTCGAAAGATGTGAGTACATCCTGCTCCTATGTTTCATGTCATTGTTATTGGTCCTTTCACCAAGTGGGGGATTGATTTCACTACATCTCACCCAACTTCAGCCAAGGGGCATCGTTACATCATCGTAGTGGCAGACTACTTCACGAAGTGGGTCGAGGCTATGCCAACATTTAACAATGACGGCGAAACAATGGATCTTTTCATTTTTAATCAGATAGTAGCAAGGTTCGACATCCCAAAGGATATTTTCACTGACCATGGTAGTCACTTCAAAAACAAAATGATGACTGAGTTAACATCAAAGCTTGGGTTGAGGAAAGAACATTTGTCACCTTATTACCCACAAGTGAATGATTAGGTTGAAGTTGTGAATAAGTCTCTCAATACTATTCTTCAGCAGACGATCAATTCTGCCAAGTCAAATTGGCATTTGATGTTGTACGCAACGTTGTGCGCCTACCAAACGTCTGTGAAGACTGCCACTGGTTTCTCACCTTTTCAACTTGTTTACGGGCTGGAAGCAGTCTTACCTATTGAGTGTTATATCCCTTCTTTAAAGTTGGAAGTGGAATTATTGTCGAACACTTCACCACTTGAGGAACACCTCCTATATCTCAAGCAGCTCGATGAGCAACGTCGTGACGCAGCCTTGTCCAATGAGGCTCATAAGAAATGAGTCAAGTGTCAGTAYGATCGGTCCATTCATCCTCGAATTTCCTCCGAAGGCAATCTTGTCTTGGTCTATGATCAAGACAAAGATCCCCTAGGGACAGGAAAGTTCAAACCCATGTGGTTCAGACCATTCATTGTGAAAGAAGTCTTGAAKAAGGGCMCTTACCATCTAGTTAAATTTGAAGGAAATTCCTTGGCGGAGCCTAGAAATGGACTCTACCTCAAGAAGTATTACTATTAGGTTGGTCACCTRGGTGACTTCTTGTACATATGTATAGTTTCTTATACAATTTTTGTCTTTTTGTTTTGTGGACGTGTGTTTATTTATGTCTTCTTTTTCACTGTGGTAGATGTCAAGTGAATCAGAGGTGCATTTTGGGTTCACAGACGCTGCTAGCCGACACACTCTAAGGCTTACTTCCACAACTTGGGTGATTTTCACACCTGGAGGCCAGTTGCTAGATTCCGCAGGTATTTGTATAGGTGACGCTAAAAATAATGTCGTCAAGTACAGTGCAGTGATAGAGTTTCTTTGTGATGCTTTGTCACATGGCATTTCACACCTTCGGGTCTACCTAGATGCTCAACTAGTTGTGTCCCAATTAAATGGATTTTATCGCGTTTATGATCCTACTTTTCACTGAAGTTTCCTTAGCGTACGTCTCTTAGAACATTACTTTGATTACATTATGTATATTCATGTTCCTAGGAGATTTAATCATATGACAAATACTCTAGCTAATCAAATATTAGATTGGCATGTGGAACATACATAGAAAGAGAAGCACGCACATACACATGTACATACATTTGTAAAATATGTGATCCATAAGACAATTAAGATGTAAATATATATATATATATATATAGTTCAAAAATGTGTCACAAGTGCATAGGTGGGCATGAACGGCTTATAAATAAGGTTCAGTATACATCATTGGGCTTATGCCCTCAAAACATACATGTACAGTGGTTCCCTCAACACATCAAAAGTATAACCTATCTAAGCTTGGGGCCTATTGGACCTGCCGTAATGAGTGACGGCATTGGCTAAATGCTGGAAAAGATGGACCCACGTTCGTGGCACCCCCACAACATGAGGCTACATGGAAGGCGGGAGATCCTCAGTCTCGTCCATGGGTACTGTGCGAGTGAGCACAATGAGGTTGTGCTCCACTTGTCTCAAAACCCTCTCAGCCTCTCCGGTTGGAGGTCTCCCTACAGTTGTTGGTCCATCAGTTTCTATTGGTCCTGCCTTTGGTCGAGAATGTTGTCGAGTCATCGCGAAGTCTGTTGGGCACACTGGTCCCACATCTGTACATAGTAGATACACGAAAGTTAGTACTCTATACACATATAAAAATTATATATATATAAGACAATTAAAAATTAAATAACTTTAAAAATAAATTACCTATCTTTCCTCGTTCCTCTCCGGGAGGCATGGGCATATCTGGGTCCCTAGAAAAGTTGATCCTGGCGTAGGGGTAGTCCTCAATCATCAGAATCTTTCATTCCCACCAGTCAAAAAACTTGTTGTCGAAGGCCTCTATGGTCCTCCCTCCCCCTTATCATGGAAACAAAGATTCCCATCTGCATATCACTAGGAAGGAGGCCACATGCCCCCACACAGTCTCTCTCGGACTAAGACTGGGAACCCTCTCGAAGAAGGAGCATAGAATAGTGCCAAACCAAAATTTCTTTTTGCTACGTTGTTGAAACTATGTCAGTTGTCTCTTCATGCATGTAAGCATGGTCATGCTCCAATAAAAGATGTGTGCCTCCTAGCACTAAATAGCATAGTGCATGTGTTCCCAAGAGGCTTGATGTAGGGATGTGGATCTAGTAATTTGCCAAATCAATAACGAAATCACTTGAAGGGTCAAGCTGGTGATCTTATGTATAGGAACCTGAGAACCTGCCTTCTTAGTGTTGGCCTTGTGGTACATCCGGATGTAGTCCTCGATGTTAAAAGGCCCAAGAGGAAATGTCCACAGATTGACTAGTCCCCCCCCTCCTTGAGAGGCCAGTCAAGAAGTATATATCCTCAGTCGTTGGAGTCAACGAATGTCCCTCTAGCATAAATGTCTCTACATCCACGTGCCAGTAATCAACTAGGGAATTCAGCAATCTGGTTTGTGCCCTCATAAAAGGACACTCGAAGAACTTCCATAGCCTGCACTATTTCAGTGCGGTGATGGTTGCAGGGTCATATTCGACCAGTATGTCTATATCCTCGTGTTCCATCTCCCTCCAGTGGACATACATCTTACTCCATGGCAAAAATAGAGGAAGTTAGCTCTTGCATTTTATTTTTTCCATGCTTTTAAGAGTGTACGAGGGTTGTATTGGCCACAATCGTGTATGTATGCGGGTAGATTGTTTTCTGCCTGAATACATACATAGATTGTCCTTGGACAACCCGTGTACACCCAGGGCCACTCTTTTTAGGAGAGTGTGCCCCCTCAAAAACCAAATTAAATTCATAAGTGACATATTCAAATGCAATAAGGGTGAATTTGTACTTACTTGGTCCAAGCGGAAGTTTGTTTTGTCCACTGAAGCTCCCAGAATCAACTTCTTTAGCAAAGGGGTTTTTTATCTTTGTCTTTTTTCCTGACTTGGAAATCACTGGTTCTGATTTCGAGTTTCTTATTGGACATTATGGTACTCTTTTCCTTTTGGTTTGGTAACATTTTTTGGGGGATGCATCACTTTTGGTATCCTTTGGTAAAAGTCATTTTTTCCAACTTTTTTCATATAAGTTAGGATTTCATTTCCACTTTTTGCATCTCGTTGTCTTTTCCTCTTTTCCATAGTTTCAACCCCACCAAAGTACGACACAAAACCTTCATTGCTACTCTAGAAGTGTTGTAATTAGGTAGTATAGCCTACCTTTACATGGCTGCCTTAGGTAGATCCTTATTGCATTTTGGCGTCCATGTTGTTAGTAATGACTATAGGCTCGGGAGTCCTTGTTAGTCTTGTCATGATTATGAGATTGAGCCTCATTCTTCTGATACACCATCATTCTTGGCCTCACCCTTGGGACTCCCAAATGAGCACACTTTGTTGTCTTTCAAGCTGGCTTTACAATACGAAAGAAACATCTGATGAGATTATATTTATGCTTTTCAATCTTTTCTGGATTAACTAAGAAAAGTAGCCCCCTGGAGTCTTCTTTAAGCCATTTTCAGACTCTCTAAACATGAAAATATTTCTGATTGATCTTGTTTCCCTTCACGCTCGCCAAACTCAAATTTGAAGGCACATTTTTTCGACGGTAGTTTACCCCTTTTTCGGTCCAGATGGTCAATTTCATGAATAAAGGTATGCTCTAGGAACTTTGGTTCACTAGAAGAGTATTCTCAAGTGTAAGTTTAACCCTTTTTTGGGCCTAAGGGACTAAATTTTTGAAAAAAGAACATTCTCCTTGGTTTTGGTTTATCACCTTTTTCGGGCCTTGGAGATTACTTATGAAAAAGGAACCCCCACAGAGTCCATAGTTAAGCTCTTTTTAGACTCCCTAAAATTGAAAAGATTGTCGAGTGATCTTGTTCCTTTACACTGGTTAAATTGGTCCATAAGAACATCTACTGGCATGAGTTTAACCCTTTTTCCAGCCTGTAAATTAGAGTGGAAAAAGGTACGCCTCGAGAGATTCATCTCACCGAAAGAGTTCTCCTTAGTAACTTTTATACTTTTTCGGGATAAGGATACTAAACTCAGAAAAAGGCTGTGAGTCCATATTCAAGCTCTTTTCAGACTCGTTAAAATTGAAAATATTGTCAAGTGATCTTGTCTTTGTCACACTCGTTAAACTAGTTTTGAATAGACATCTTTTCGGTGCAAGTTTACCCCTTTTTCGAACCGACTAGACTATCTCCAAAAAAGGTACTCCCCGGAGTCTTCTTTTACATTTTTTTAGACTCTCTAAACGTGAAAAAATTACCGAGCTTACCTTCTCTTGGCTCATAAAACTTACATGGAAGGGGTCTCATTGTGTCTTGCTTAATCTCATTTGCATCTCTGTGTCTTTGGCCTAATGTCGGCTCCATGTTTCTCTCAACTGAACCTTTGAATCATGCCTTATAAGCAAGCCTTATAGTACTTCTTGCCTTTACGACCTGACACCTTGACCCATGGAGGAATTTTTCCCGTGTCCTTTTCCTACACATGTCTTCTTTCTTTGAGAATTAGTATGTTCCTTGCGCTTGGAACTAGTATGCTTACTTGCAAAAATCGTTCCTCCTTTGTAACTTAGCATTCTTTTATTCTTTTTCAATCTCTTAAAAAATTGAAAAAGACAAAAAAAATTAAATATCCTAAAAAGAGGGTACGGGAAATATGTATTCTTTTTTCAGCAGTGCAAAGAGTTTCCCTTGGAAAAAGAACATCCTTTCATTTGTTCATCAAGCATTGGGATCTAGTATGACCTTAGGAAGTTTTTATCGCTACATAGAGTTGTGTCCTCCTCTGTTTGGTTACTCTTCCAAACACGTGGACAGTTTGTGTTGCCTCCTGCATCATGAACTTATGTCAATGTCATGTTGCCTGAGTCTGATAATCTGTCGTGATTTTTTCTAAGGAAGTTTCACCCAACCTGATTCATCCTTTCTGTAGATTGTCTCTTGACCTCATGAGTCGTCCATCCCAAGCATCAAGTCAAGTCCTGATTCAAAATCGACGAAGTTCTCTATCTGATCATTGAGATCCTCATGTCTTTTCTCGATGAGTCATCGAAGACCTCAGGGTAGTGAGTTATACACTCCCATTATACTCCTACCTAAGTTTTGAAGATCTTAAAGTTGTTTCTCGAGCTTTGAAGGCCTCATATCCATCCATCATGCATCACTAGATTCTTGAAGATGGATACTCTACTTGTATATCTTCGATTAATTTTGAGATGTAGATCTATTGTGTATTTCCCAAGGATACACTTTGTATAGTTATATCACATGGATTTTTAGTGTATTGATTGGAATCCATGATTTATTTCATCCCAAGCATGGGTATGCCTACCTCGGAGAGACAATTGTTGTTTTTCAAATGGCACCTCCCGAACTCTGGTCCCAAGCTCACTCGATCTCGTACATTGGTGAAGATATTGTAATGTATTTCGGCCATCAATTTATCTTCTGACCTCGCACATTAGGGGGCATCTGTTATATCCCTAAAATGCCCTACTCTTGCATACATGGCCTTGGCCCTCTTACTTGCATATTTTTCCAAAGCACTGTTGAGAAGCTCTTCTTAAAAAACCATTTTTTAGAAGATGTGTGTGCTTTGCACCATTACAGCCTGTGTACATACGCTTGTTTCACCACTACATCTCACATACATATGCATGCTTCACCATTACAACCCACGTATACTTGCAAAAGTTGAAAAAAATAAAAGGTTACAAGGAATTTGTTGAAATTCATGGGCTATTGGAGGTTTCCTAACTAATCCACCTGCTATAGCCCATCACCCAACCAAATAACCATCCTTTTGTCATATAAAAGGAGGTGTTGGGGTGTCATTTCACATCTAAGCATAAGAACAATGAAACTCTTCTCGATTTCACTTCCCCTCCTTGTCAAAGATATGGCTTCCTTTTGTGAGAAATTGCCTCAACATTCCCTCATCAACCCCTTCTTCCTCCATTTAACCCATTCCCTTCCATAGAAGAGATCTGAATATTGAGAGAAGAAGTACATACAAGGTGCACTTCGAGCATGGTAAAGAGGATCCTAGACCCGGTTCACAAAACGGTAGCTAACTCAGATTGTAAGTTATAATCTTTGTATTATGAATAAAAGAATCACATTTTCCTATCCTAGATGATGGTGTCTTGAGTACTTTTATTGATTTATACTTGACATTATAACATCTAACCCTAACTTATATATGGAATAGCATGCTTGTAGTTCTTTTTTTGCCTATATTTGGATGCAGGTCATCCCTGGGAGGAGACGTGCAGTCAGTGGAACTTCCAAGCATGAGGAGATCATCACCAGATGTGGGATTAGAGGCATAGTTACCTGATTTCTTCTCTCTTTGATTTCTTTATATTAGTGTTGGTATGTTTGGGGTAGTATTGAGAATTGATTAGCTTTTAGACGGTTATTCACTATGTCTACATCTTGAACCCTGGTGTAGTTAAAGGGGGGTTTTCCCGCTAACAGATGCTAGAGATCCATAGCATGTAGAATAGCTAACATGTCCTTTTCATAAATGGATTGGCCCAAATGTCGCTTAGAAATTTGTTTGCTAGTGAAGGCCAAAGGCCTGCCATATTGCATGAGGACGGCTCAAATTCCTTTCCCACAAGAATCACATTCCAATATGAATGTCTTTGTGAAGTTTGGAAGTGCTAGGACAAGGGTCGAGCACATAGCATCTTTCAAGGCTTGGAAGGCATGATCCGCAGCTGAATTCCAAGTTAAAGCATTCTTTTTAAGAAGAGAAGTGAGAGGAGTTGGGATTTTTCCACAATTCTGAACAAACTTCCTATAATAKCTCGTTAAACCCAAAAAAACCACACAATATCTTAAGAGTTTTAGGGCGAGGCCAATCCTACATAGATTCAATTTTATTAGGATCCACTCAGACACCATCCTTTCYGACAATATGACCCAGGTATTCCACTTCTGAGGCACCAAAGCAACATTTAGATTGTTTGAGGAAAATTTGGTGCTTAGAGAGTAGATGGAGAACTTGATTCACATGGGAGACATGGGAGGGACAAGTTTTTCTATAGATGAGAATATCATCAAATAAAACTAAGACAAAAGGATGGAGAAAAGGACGGAAGACATGATTCATAAGACTTTGGAAAGTGGAAGGAGAATTACACAATCCAAAGGGAATTAACAGGAATTCATAATGACCCTCATGAGTGTGAAATGCAGTTTTGGGAATGTCTTCGTCTTTCATATGGATCTGGTGGTAGCCAGAACACAAATCCAGATTGGTGAAGTACTAAGAACCACTCAATTCATCTAATATTTCATCAATGAAAGGAATGGGGAATTTTTCTTTGATTCTGAGTTTGTTGAGGGCACGAAAAATCAGGACACATGTGCCAAGTACCTTCTTTCTTGAGTACCATGACCACAGGGGAAGAATAGGGGCTAGTATTGGGATGGATAACACTGACTTGTAGTAATTCATGAATAATTTTCTCAATTTCATTCTTCTGTACAAAGGGATGATGATAAGGTCGAACATTGGGAGGAAGATTGCTCAGAATGAGAGGTATGGAATGATAATGGACTCCATAGTAAGGGGGAAGTTCTTTGGGAGTGGTAAGAACAACTTGGTGGTGGGAAAGGATAGATTGGAGGTCGGGATGCACAGAAGGTGTCTCAACAACATGAATGGAGTGGAATTGGGATATAATTCTTGAATGAACTTTTTTGAGGAGATTTTCCATGTGATGGAACTTATGATATCAGGGAATCCTATTGTGATGCCTTGGAACTTATATTGTTGTCCCTCCTATTAGAATTGCATGGATAAGTCCTTACAATCCATGAGAATGGGGCCTAAAGTGTGTAACCATTCGACACCAAGAACAATGTCACGAACACCCATGTTTATAGAAAACATATGGGCTTTCAGGTAATACTGACCAATTTGGATTCGCACATTTTCACATCTTCCCCCACATTTCATGGAACCTCCATTGGCAATAGTGATTTGAAAATTATTGACGGCATAGATGTAACAATTAACTTCTTCGGAAATGTGGCGTTGAATAAAATTGTGGGTGCTACCACTGTACACAAGGATTATGACTTTCCTATTTTTGATGTAACCAATTAATTTGAGAGTCTAGGGAGTAGAGAAGCTAGTGAGGGAATTAAGTGAAATCATCGGGTCAATGTCTAGTGGATCAGAGGGTGGGGTCAGATCATATGGTAGTGGTAGTTCCTCCACAGGCAGAAAAACAACGTATTCTTCAAAAATATCCTCAGTCACAACCATAAAAATATTTTGTTCCTTACACTTGTACTCAGGAAAATATTTTTCATCGCAATTATAACAAAGACCCTTGAGTTGACGTTCATCCATTTCAACCCTAGTTAATTTATGGATCTTGAAGGGAGTGGTAGGGGCATAATTGGTGGGTTTAGGGCAAGGAGGAAAGGAGGGTTTGTGGTTCTGGGAGGATACAATGTATTGTGCTTCCTTGGCTCATTGGGTAGCTTCCAACCAAATATGGGGGCGTGCCATGAGAACATGGGCACGCATTTCACCTTTGAGGCCACTAATAAGGAATTCCCTAAAGAAAGTATCTGACATGCCTTATGTTATGAAATCCAAGTGCTCAAATGTGGCAATAAAGTCTTCCACTGTCCCAGACTGCTTTAACTTGGTCAAACGACCTAAATGGTGGGTCTCAGAGTCAAAGCGGTCATAAAGTTCAGCCACAAACTATGTCCAAGCAACATACCATTGGTGTGCCTTTTTTCGCCATTGCCACCATTTCCATAGTTCCAGATCTAGATGTAGGACACCATAATGAAGCTTGGATAAATTTCATATCTGGATCCCTTGACATTGTGGCATGAATGGATACTACAAAATCTCTTACCTCCTTTGTTATGCCCTCAAAATCTCACTCTCGGATGTTTTTCTCAACTATGGAACAATTACAATGTGAAATAATGGAATCCCTTATAGTCCTAGTGGCCCAATATTTAACGTAGCTTGATAGTCGTGTAGGGTTAGGGTTTTAGTATCCTCAAGCCTCATTTAGTTAGGGTTTTGGACCTTCTAGAATATTATTAAAAGTCCACATATGTGAGTAATGAGGGTTGGCATGGAATCCACTCATTACCATGGTGGTCAACAAGGTAGGTCAAATTGTAGGAGATATTGGTGTTTAGAATAACGTCAAAGGGATGGGAGATATGATAGAAAAGTTTCATCACGAAAAATCATTGTTTGATGCCTTAAAATGGATCTGGAAAGTTCTAGACCTCAAATTTCCAAATTAGGACCTACCACTAAAATGGGACCTACAAGTCAATTCCTCTTATTTTTCCAACCAAAAAGTACCAAGATAAATGGAAAATTGTTAGGGACCTAACCTCCCTAACCCCTCATGTAGGTAGAATAATATATTTTCCATGTAATAAACGCCAATATTAATAAGGCCTAGTAATAAGGAAGAATAAGTCAAATGTAAGAAGACCTAATAGAAGCTTCTGATTCTAGAAAGATATTCCTCTAGATTGTTCTCTTGGTAGATATATTTAGTATAAATAGGAGTCGAGGGCATGAGAATTTTTCATCTTGAGAATTATTATAATAGATATCTTCTCTGCTGGAGGTAGTCCCCTCAAAGAGGCAAGTGAACATTGTTTCCTATCAATAAAGGTATAATTTTGGTGTTGTGGTTCCATATAATTTGTTGTTCCATCATTGATCTCTGGAGTATCTTCATTTGGTGTTTCTATTTCACAGTTATTCTTTGCAATATTTCTCTTTTCCACTCATATAATAGATATTCTACCTTACAAGTGGTATCAGAGCACTTTTCTCGGCAAAAAATTATGGGTTATTTTTTTTCCAGGGTAGAGATTTATTCTTGCGTCTTTAAGATACACAGATCTGTTGTTACATGCATAAACCCATGGTCGAGGAGTAATAAAAGTAGGAAATACAAGTGGTACTTAAGCACACATTTGTTGGCCACCCTTGTAACCCCTGTTGGTACCCCTTTGAGTGGTAGTGCATCAGACAATACATGTATAAGAATCGACCTAGGCATCCTAAAGCCCTTCATAGATAAACGGATCGAACACCTTATTTCTATAGTTTTACTGAGAACAACACTTAGGAAGTGACTCTCTAGTACCTGGGTAGTCGAGTAGTATGACTAAGGGTACAGTCTATCCTCCTTAGTTGGTGCCTTAAGATATTGGGTCAAGTACTACTATTGGACCTCGCACATATCTCAGACAAATATAGCACATAAAAAACCATTGATTGTAGATCCCCTACAAACCCTAACCCTTGGGAACAGAAAAGAAAAGGGAAATACAAGATCTCTTGCAGTGCAACCTTGTCGTCTGCATTGGGGTTATGAAATTACTACATATTTTTTCCTGTTAAGAATCTGGGCAATCTGCCTCTGCGGTATTATTCAGTTTGGAGTAAACTCTGTAGGAGTAAAAAAAAAAGGTCTGGGCCCCAAACAAACCATTATTTGAGACCTATTCCACTAGATTCTTCTCTTCAATCTGATCACAATAGTACCTATCATTTTCAAGAAAAAAAAAATCTTGTGGTCTTGACCCCTCCCTGAGACCCTTATTTCCCACCCATATCATTTCTTTCCTCTTCTCACTCTAATCACAGTCATATATATCATATTTCACCCTTTTTTATGTGGACCCACTCCCTCTCCTCTGTTCCCCTCCTTTCCCCATGGTCAACACTCACAACCAAAAATTCCTTCAATCCCTGCAAGATGAATCCAAACAACACACTGTCAAAATCCAACAAACGACCTATGAAATTAATTTTGCCAAGTCTATATTGGACATCCTCAATGCCCACTTTACTGATGTTAAGGGAGATTTGACCTCTGTTAAAGGAAACTTAGCCTCCCTCACCCAATGGATAAAACATTCCCTTGGTTCTCCCTACCTTGACCCCCCTTCCCATTCTGAAGGTGAGAAATCCTCATATAATATGAACCTTCATTATAACTCCCCTCCTCGTGACCCCCATCTTCCCTGAGTTGAAGTGAAAAAATTTGATGGCTCAGATCCCACTGGTTGGGTCACTCAAATGGAACATCATTCCTCCCTACATGACATTACGAATTATTTTGACAAACTTTGTTATGGTGTCTTATATTTGGATCCAGAATGATGGAAGTGGTGGCAATGGCGTAGAAAGGCACGCAAGGCCAAGTATGTTGCTTGGACACAATTTGTGGCTGAGATATATGAATTCTTTGACACTGACACTCACTATCTAGGTCATTTGACCAAGTTGAAACAATCTAGCATAGTGGAACAATTTATATCTTCCTTTGAACACTTGGATTTTAGAATGGAGGGCATGTCCAATGCTTTCTTCAGGGAATGTTTTATCAGTGGCCTCAAAGATGAAATTCGAGCCTAGGTCCTCATGGCTCTACTCAACGTGATAAGTAATACCAATAGATTGTGTCTTCCCAAAAACACACACCTTCCTTTATTCCTCGCACTCTCCCTCCCAACCTAGCTCCTCGTCCCACTCCTCTCAAGATCCAAAAATTAACTCGGGCTGGAATGGATGAATGCCAACTGAAGGGCCTTTGTTATAATTGTGATCACAAATATTTTTCGGGGCACAAGTGTAAGGAAAAAAAGTTTTGTATGGCCATCTTTGAGGATGTTTTTGAAGAAGAGTTAGAGAACCCCCCTATTGCATAATTACCTGATCTAACTGATATTACTCCACCATTTGATCCACCCGAAGTAGAACCAGTCATTTCATTGAATTCTCTCAATGTCTTCTCCACTCCCCAAACCCTCAAGCTCATTGGTTAAATTTAGAACATAAAGGTCATCATCTTAATTGGAAGTAGAAGCACCCATAATTTTATTCATCATCGCATTTCCCAAAAAACCCATTTATATGTCCATGCAACCAATAACTTTCAAATCATGATTGCCAATGGATGTTCCATGAAATGTGGTGGGCATTGTGAAAATGTATTTCTCCAAATTGGGAAGTACAAGATGAAATCTCATATGTTTTCTATAGACATGGGTGGTTGTGATATTGGCCTTGGTGCATAATGGTTACACACCATTGGTTCCGTCCTCATGGATTTTAAGAAATTAACCATGCAATTCCAGCAGGCAAGCCAATAGTACAAGTTCCAAGGAATCGCAATCGGTTCCGCTCAGATCATCAATTCCCGTTGAATGGAAAATCTCCTCAAAAAAGGTCATTCTAGAATCATTTCCCAACTCCATGTTATTCAATCCATTGAGACACTTTTCATGCATCCTGACCTCCAATGTATCCTCTCCAAACACCAAGCTATTTTTTCCAACCCCCGGGGACTTCCTCCTTCTCATGGTGTTCATGATCATTCCATTCCTCTCATCCCAAGAATTCTTCCACCCAATGTTCACCCTTATCGTCATCCATTTTACCAAAAGAATGGAATTCAGAAAATTGTTCAAGAATTTCTTGTCATAGGTATATTCGCCCCAGTACCAGCCCTTATTCCTCTCTAATGGTCATGGTACTCAAGAAATAAGGTACTTGGTGCATGGGTCCAGAATTGTGCACCCTCAATAAGATCACCATCAAAGACAAATTTCTCATTCTTGCCATTGATGATATCTTGGATGAATTGAGTGGTGCCCAGTACTTTACTAAACTTGATATTCGGCTCGGTTAGCACCAGATATGCATGAAAGAAGAAGGAATTCCCAAGACTTCTGTTCACACTCATGAGGGTCATTATGAGTTCTTGGTCATGCCATTTGGCCTCTGTAATTCCCCATCGACTTTCCAAAGTCTCATGAATCATGTCTTTCGTCCTTTTCTCCGTCATTTTGTCTTAGTTTTCTTTGATGATATTTTCATATATAGTAAAACCTGGACAAACCATCTTACTCATGTGGATCAAGTTCTTCATCTACTCTCTAAGCACCAAATTTTATTCAAACAATCTAAATGTGCTTTTGGAGCATTGGAAGTCGAGTACTTGGGTCATATTGTTGGCAAGCCAAGTGTCAGGGTGGATCCTAAGAAGATTGAAGCTATGCAGGATTGGCCTCGCCCCAAGACTCTCAAAATCTTGCATAGTTTTCTAGGTTTAACAGGATATTATTGTAATTTTGTTAAGAATTATGGAAAGATTGCAATACCTATCACTGCTCTTCTTAAAAATAATTCTTTCATTTGGACTCTAGCAGTTGATCAGTCCTTTCAATCCTTGAAGGAGGCTATGTGCATCACTCATGTCCTGGTGCTTCTTGACTTCACAAAGACCTTTTTCCTGGAATGTGATGCTTCTGGGAGAGGAATTGGACCAATCCTTATGCAATATGGTCGACCTTTGACCTTTACCGGAAAACAATTGTCAAAGCAACATTTGGGAAAATCAATATATGAAAAGAAAATGTTGGTTATTATGCATGTAGTAGATCTCTGGCTCCCTTATCTATTGGGGAAAAGTTTCCAAATTAAGACAGATCATCAGAGCCTCAAGTATTTTATGGAGCAACATCCTTCCTCCCTAGAGAAACAAAAATGGGTAACTAAATTATTTGGATATGATTATGAGATCATCTATAAGAAAGGAAAATACAATGTGGTTGTTAACACTCTTTCCCATAAATATGAATATGAAGGATCTCTTTTTTCTCTCTCCTTCATTGTAACTGAGTGGCTCCAAACGGTTCGCCAAGAATGGCTACAAGATCCCAAAATTTTGTGTTTTATCCAACAATTGCAAGCCGATGCTCAAGTTTCCCTAGGGTAATCTTGGCATAATTATGAGCTTCGCTACAAAGGTCATTTGTATTTAAGTCAATGGTCACAGCTTAAATCCACAATACTTTTTGAGCTGCATGCTACACCTTCAACAGGGCACTCAAGGTTTACCAAAACCTATGAACGGGTCAAACGCTCTTTTTTATGGGATGGCATGAAACAGGATGTTCACACTTTTGTGGAAGAATGTGATGTGTGTTAATGCAACAAGGGAGAAATAGTAAAAGCACCTGGCACACTCCAACCACTTCCAATTCCACCCTCTATTTGGAGGGATATCTCTATGGACTTGATTGTTGGCTTACCTAAATCATGTAATAAGTCCATCATCATGGTGGTAGTTGATCAACTTTCCAAGTATGCTCATTTATGTGCTCTTCAACACCCATTTACCGCCTCCATGGTGGCTCAGCTTTTCATGGATCATGTCCTCAAGCTTCATCGCATGCCTCATTATATTGTTTTTGACCCCTTCCTACCAAAAACCTCTCAATTTTGATTTTATTAGATCGAACCACCATTGTTAATTCACACCCACTATCGGTTCATGATTTCATGGCCATGTCCATGCCAACTAGTTCACAAGAAAATTATGAGCAAGCTGGTGAAAAATGGTGACTCAACTCAGCAAAGGGGCATGAAGTTTCAACCCTTGAAGTTATAAAAGTACTTCAACCAAAACATGCAAAGGTATGGTCCTTATAGAAATGTCTTTTGTAGGGTTGTTTTTATGTTACATGCTCTAGTAATCTATTGATTTATAATACATTCTCCTACTCAGCAACATAGTACTTCAACAAGATTCCAAGATAAATTTGAATGAATATCTCCTTGATCAAAATATTGTCAATATCCATTATACCAAAAATACCTACACAATGTCTTAAAAAATCCCTAATGTCACTACCTATATAGGAAACTTCGTTGCCATTTGGGTCTATTTTATATGTCCTAGCATCTAGATGCACATGTATTGCATTCTTTTGTATATTTTCATAAGCTCTAGTAAATGAACAAGATTATTGAGCACAACTCATTTTCTTAGCATTCAAATATTTGCAAATTGAATGCACAACCACCCTACCCTATAATTTTACCTCTTCATAGAGGGAAGACTAAATCTAGCAATCTATATTATCTATGTTAAAGAAACCGTGTTTGGTCTTGATCCTTTTGTGGAAGTCCTAATTTACCTTTAGAAATCATACATTTGGAATGTTGTGACATTCCTAGTTCCAAAACTACATGAAAACTTTCCAGCCTATCAACTCTTGATCTTGAAGGAAAAATTGGTTCAAAACTTTAGTGAGTAGAGATTCTACAAGATGATCTCATCCATTTGTGGATGTTGATATAGTTAATGCACATGTTTATTATAGTGATATTTCGAGATGTTGAATATAGATTGCACCTACACTAGTTTCTCTTTTAGAATTGTACTTCTCAATCTGGAGCTTTTTGAAAAAATTTATGACCCAACATATACAGTGAAAAAATTAATTTGAGAATATTGTTGTCTCTTTCCATTATTCCATAGATATGTTCTGTAGAATTGAACCAAAATCCAAGACATAATTGTGAGAAGGAAATACTACACTAGCTAATTGAAAAAGAGAGAGAGGAGAGAGAAAAATAGAATCAATCTTCACACATAAGAGACCAAAAAACCAACTCTAATAACACTATATTAATCCTTGATAATGAGTACAATATATAGGACTCTCCACATGAGGAGTAATGCACACTAGGTTGGGATTTCCATGTGCATGCTCAAGTAGAAAAACAACCTCTCCCACTTGCAACAGCTAACTAAAGTCAAAAGTTGCTAATAATAAGAAAAAGGTCAAATATGTGGTTTAAAATCAAGTTATAACTCCACATGCAGTCATCATGAATTCCACAATAGAAAAAACTCTCCTAAGATGCATGCATGCTGCATGCAAGAGTATCTGCATGTGGCTCCTTAGATACATGCAAGAGTACATATCTGTGTGTGGCTCATTAGATGCATGCATGGTGCATGCAAGAGTGTCTGCATATGATTATGAGAAAATGAGTATGTCACTGAGTATGTATTTGAGCATGTACCCCAACACCCCCCCTAAACTACAATCAGGGTGTGCACAATGATGAGTCTCGACAATATGAAGTCATGTTAGATACTCATGTACAAGTATAGATGCATAACAACTAAACAAAAGTGAGGTAAAGAGAGAAAATTGAGTGGGAACAAACCCCCCTCTAAAAATATATTGCTAACAAGAATGAAGGAGGACATTGCATCAAAAGGAAAGGTATCTATCCCATAACATGTCCTTCACTCCATTGCAAGCTTATGCTCGATGAATATTTTTTTGAATATGTAGGCATCTGTACAGATTTGATGAAGTAAATGAACCA
Organism: Picea mariana; assembly: GCA_032191745.1. Taxonomy (NCBI): domain Eukaryota; kingdom Viridiplantae; phylum Streptophyta; class Pinopsida; order Pinales; family Pinaceae; genus Picea; species Picea mariana. The sequence goes on from JASDQU010012350.1 coordinate 70,250, forward strand.
GTGAAATGTCCACATATATCCACTTTCTCTTACTATAAAGAAGAAGATCCAAATCCCCTTCATTCATGGAAATTTTGGGTAAAATTGTGCAAATCGCATGGTTTTTTTCTGGAAAAACCCTGAAAAAACTATCGAATTTAAAATGCCAATAAATTCACTTCCCAGACTCATTTTTTTATTCAAATTTATGTAGGAACACAATAGAATACACAAATAACCATAAATACAAAGATGCAATAGAAATAACACTTCATTTCATTAATATCAAAGAATTGAAATTTGTTTACAAACAGAATGGAAATAAACTAGCTAGGGCGCTGGTAGCTTATCTCTAATAAGAGATGTGGCAGCAATAGGCCTCTGCACTATGTGTTACAATGAGGTTCAAAGGACTACATATTATTTAGAAACAATGAAAAACCCTAAACATCCAAAAACCTAACCCTGGGATATGAAACGCCAGACTATGGGCCCCGTCGGGGTAAATTGGTACATCAATTTCCCGGGGTCATAACTTTGGCATCCTATCTCCATTTGACGCACATGATACATCATTAGAAAGATATATTCGAGGACTACAACTATTGACAATGAATATCAAGTTCGGAATAGACTCATATTCACTCGAACAGACTCCTATTCGTCGGATGTTTGATGCCCAAAAAACGTCGTTTAGGGCCTCAAAATGGCTCCAGAATTTCAGGACCCGAAAAATTGCCAAAAATAGTAAATTGTGCTACAATTAAGGAAACTGAAAAAATGAAAGAAACAATGGTGGGGGTCCAAGTGGAATAGGTAGGTGGCCACCAATATCCACATGGATCAGTTTTGGACGATTGTTTTTTTGAAATTGGGTATTTTTTCTGAGAGAAATTCAAATATCTAATTGATTCCTGTAAATTCTTCTCAGAAAGTGTCAGAAGTGAATCTGAAGTGCACGGGCCCCTTTTTGGCTCCTGAGATGCATGCATCGGAGTCTCTACATGTGGTCCCTGGGATGAATGCATGGCACATGAAAAATTGTTTGCATGCGGCTCCTGAGATGCATGCATGATATCTTCAACATGTGATTCATAAAATAGATCTAAAATGGAGTAGAAATCATCCTGAATGAATGGAATAAAAAGTTGTGCATATACCTATGTAGAAGGCTCTTCAAACTGAGAGGCTTGATCTTCCGGTGGATTTTATTCTTGTTGGACATGGTGTTATGGTGTTGGCATTGATGTCGAAGAGGTTCAATATGGTCATCATTATCAATGGATAATATGGTATTGTCATTGAGACAAGCCAATATTTTATCAAAATCTTAGTGTGCAGTTGTTGTCTTCTCCTTGGGACTATAACTCTATTAAATTCATATGCAATCTTGATTACATGCATTTGTATTACTGTCTATATATCCAGAACAAAGAATGCAAGCCCTGATTGTTTAGTCCGAGAATATTAATAGTTTGTGAAGGGTAAATTTGTGATCATATAAACCCAATTGAAGATCTTTGTGTATTACATAATTTGGACTACATGGTAAAGAGGAGTAAAGGGGGAGATTGTTCAATAAAATTGTCATTGATGTCAAAGGTTATAAAATGGATTAAATATAAATGTGACCTTTGTATCATTTTAATAAATACAAAAGTGAAAAGTTAAGTGGAAACGAAGTTTATGTAAAAGTGGAGCAAAAATAAAGTGAATTAAATATAAATATGACTTTAATAATTAACAAAAGTTGAAAAGTTAGGTGGAAGTGAAATTTACATAAAAGAGGAGTAAATATGAAAGTGTATTAAAGAAAAAGGTAAAAGTGGAGTGGAGTTAAAGAAAAAGGGTAAAAGTCAAAGAGCACATGGTATGTTCAAATGGCATTTCCAAACCATAGTGGTATTTACCCATGGTAAGGTAAAAAGTGAATTAAAAATTAAAAAGGGAAAAATCAATTATTATTAAATAAATGTGGTGAATTTTTAAGAACATGAATTTTCATATAAAGCTTATCGAAAAGTATTAATAAAGAAGAGGGTTATGAGAAAAAAAACGGATATGTGAGTAAAAATGTAATAGTTCATAAGCATATCATTTGAGGTGTGACAATAAAACATCATTCAGGAGTGACAATAATATATTGGAAAAATATCATATAAGGCGTTCACAAAAGCAAATTCACCAAAATAAGAAGTAAAGAACGCAAAGCCAAGTTTGTGAAGACAGAAGTAACAGAGGTGACTTGATGATTTAATAAGAAGATCTAAACAGAAGAAGAGTCCAAAGGAAGAAATTGAAGTTTGAAGATTAAAAATGCAGTGAGGGTGGAAGGGTGGAGCAAGGGAGGATTAAAGACTCTATAGGTTGGAGCCTGAACAATAGGGAGTTGTAACTTCCTCAATTTGGTGCTTGAGAAAAAGGGGATTATTGTCTCCTTGAGTTGGTGCTCAAAACAAGGGATTGTTGTCTCCTTGAGTTGGTGCTCAAAACAGGGGATTGGTGTCTCCTACAAGTTGTAGCTTGTAAATGAAAAGTAAACTTTATATAAATATATAAAAAGAACATTAATGGTTTTTCATGTTAAAATTATATGTATTGTTATTCTTTATTGATCATTTGTTGTGTTTAATAAGATTAATGATTAAGTATTATTAAATATTGTGAAAAAGAAGTAATATTGATTCACCCCCCCCCCCCTTCTTAGTATTAAACAATATTTCAACATTGTTGGATCTATCTTGTCAAACTTTTGCATGCAATCTTCACAATATTCCTTATTCCCAAATAGATCCTCCAATCTGGTCCATATTTCATCCGGAGTTGACATAGATTCCTCATCTACATGATACTGTAGTTCAGAAGAAATAGACATGTAGATAAGTCCGAGTGACATGTATTGTCTATTGGGAAAATCATTTTTCTCATTGGCGGACTTAAGCTCTTCTTATGTTCCCATGGTGACCCTATACAAACCCTTGATGTGAAGTAGAAGATCTATCTTGGGATTCCACTCAAAGTAGTTGAAGGGTGTCAACATCACTGAAGAAGATGGTTGATCCATAGTTCTCTTTGGGCTGTCCAATATTATCTATAAACCTGCATTAAAAGGGAATACTCTCTCACAATAATGGCTTTGATACCATGTAGGATTAAACCACAATCCAAGACCTAATTGTGAAAACAAAATACTACACTAGCTAATTGCAAAAGAGAGAGAGGAGGGAGAAAAATAGAATCAATCTTCACACATAATAGACTAAGAAACCAACTCTAATCACACTATATTAATCCTTGATAATGAGTACAATATATATGACTCTCCACATGAGGATTAATGCACACTAGGTTGGTATTTCCATGTGCATGCTCAAGTAGAAAAGCAACCTCTCCCACTTGCAATAGTTAACTAAAGTCAAAATTTGCTAAATAAGAAAAAGGTCAAATATGCGGTTTAAACTCAAGTGAGAACTCCACATGAAGTCATCATGCATTCCACAATAGTAAAAATCTCCTAAGATGCATGCATGCTCCATGTGTCTCCTTAGATGCATGCATGTTGCATGCAAGAGTATATGCATGTAGCTCCTTAGATGCATGCATGTTGCATGTAAGAGTGTCTGCATGTGGCTCATTAGATGCATGCATGGTGCATGCAAGAGTGTCTGTATGTGATTATGAAAAAATAATTATGCCACTGAGTATGTAGTTGATCATGTACCCCAACACCCCCTTTAAAACACAACCGGGGTGTGCACAATGATGAGTCACTGCAATATGAATCCATGTTAGGTACTCATGTACAAGTATAGATGCATAACAACTAAACAAAAGTGATGTAAAGAGGGAAAACCTAGTGGGAACAAACCCCCCCCCCTCAAAATATTTTTCTAACAAGAATGAAGAAGGAAATTGCATCAAAAGGAAAGCCAGCTAGCCCATAACATGTCCTTCACTCCATGGATACCTCGCAATTGTGCAAGTTTATGCTTGGTGAAGATTTTGTTGAATATGTAGGCATCTGTATGGATATGATGAAGTAAATGAACTAGTGAACTTTCCTCATATATCCACTTTCTCTTATTGTAAATAATAATATCCAAATCCCCTTCATTCATGGAAAGTTTGGGTGAAACTGTGCAATTCGCGTGGTTTTTTTTGAAGAAAAAAAAATCCTGAAAATTTGTCAAATTTAAAATGCCAATAACTTCACTTCCTAAAAATTGTTTTGGACAATTGGTTTTTTGAAAGTGGCTATTTTTTTGAGAGGAATTTAAATGTCCAATTGTTTCCTAAAAATACTTCTCAAAATGTGTCATAAGTTAATCTAAAATGCATGGCCCTATTTTTGGCTCCTGAGGTGCATGCATGGGAGTCTCTACATGTGGTTTTTGGGATGAATGCATGGCACATGCAAAAGTGTTTGCATGCGGCTCCTAAGATGCATGCATGATATATTCCACATGCGATTCAAAAAATAGATCTGAAATGGAGTAGATGTTGGCCCTTGGTTATGGAAGTATGTGAAGATCAAGAAAGAAAAGGGAGAATGTGAACTTCATGGAAGACATAGTGACTGTTATTGGGTTGAAGTGAGAAAAAGAGAAGAAAAGACGGAGCGAAGTGCGAAAAAGAAATCCATTGGATGAGGAGATCAAGAATGACAAATCAGTAAGGAAGAAGGATCGTGGACAAGTCAGCAAGAAGAAAAATCCACCATTGGATTCTTTGGAGCACCACACGAGAAGGAAGGAAAGACAGGTTGGCGAAGCCCTAAAAACACAGGTCTAATTGACCTAGGGTCTTAAACACCTAGGGTTTTGGTATCTAGGGTTTTGGACACTTAGGGTCATCCTAAGGATGACGGTGAATGATTGTAATGTATAAATAGAGGTCTAAAGGGCCTAGGTTGGGTTGTTGTTTTGGGTTAGTACGATATTGTTGTTGATCTAGTTGTATTGTGTCTGAGAGATTATTGTACTATGAGAGAGAAGTGTTAAGTGTGAGAGCCTTATGGTATTGTAAGACCTTCAGCTAGGTGTGAATATCAACCCTGCAGCTGGGTGCGCATGGAGGGAAGAGAAAGAGAGAAGAAGAAGAAGATATGCTAACAGAGAGTGTAGACAAGAACTATATTCTTTACATCAATATATTATAGCATAGTTTTGTGGATGTAGTCCTAGAGAAAGGGTGAACCATGTATATCTTGTGTTGAATGTGTGATTGATGCTTTGATCTTTGTCACTGTTATACTGTTCTTTGCATTGCTATGGTAGATCATATCTATAGTGGGGTGAAGTAGATCTGGTTGGATAAGTGATATATGTATGCTGTGTTATTCTATAGTAGATCTACTTGATATTCCCCTTGGTTGTAGACATCTCTGTCCTGCAACCCCCTCATAGTTGCTTTGGGTGAGACTACATCTGCTTCGCAGGTGCTGCCGAAAGGGCCAGTAGCTAGGGCTTGTTGGTGCGCTCTTGGAGTCGAACCCTGGGTCTGCCCCTGTGCCAACAGTAGACATAATCTCGAACGATTGGAATAAAAAGTTGTGCAGATACATGTGTAGAAGGCTCTTCAAACTGAGAGGCTTGATCTTCCAGTGGATTTTCTACCTAGATATATCTTGTCAAACTTCTACATGAAATATTCACAATCTTTCTTATTCCTGAATAGAACCTCCAATCTGTTCCATAGTTCATCTGGAGTTGATAGTGATTCCTCTTCTACATGATATTGTAGTTCAGAAAAAATAGACATGCAGATAAGTCCGAGAGCCATGTCTTGTCTATTGAGAAAATCATTTTTCTCATTGACGAAATCAAGATCTTCTTTTGCTCCCATGGTGACCCTATACAAACCCTTGTTGTGAAGTAGAAGCTCTATCTTGGGCTTCCACTCAAAGTAATTGAAGGGTGTCAAGATTAGTGAAGAAGATGGTTGATCCATAGTTCTCTGTGGGTTGTCCAATATGATCTATAAACCTGCAATAAAAGTGAATACTCCCTCACAATAATGGATATGATACCATGTAGTATTAAACCAAAATCCAAGACCTAATTGTGAGAAGGAAATACTACACTAGCTAATTGCAAAAGAGAGAGAAAAATAGAATCAATCTTCACACATAAGAGACTAAGAAACCAACTCTAATCACATTTCATTAATCCTTCATAATGAGTAAAATGTATAGGACTCTCCACATGAGGAGTAATCCACAAGGAGTAGTCCACACTAGTTTGGGCTTTCCATGTGCATGCTCAATTAGAAAAGAAACCTCTCCCATTTGCAATAGTTAACTAAAGTCAAAAGTTGCTAATAATAAGAAAAATGTCAAATATGTGATTTAAACTCAAGTGATAACTCCACATGCACTCATCATGCATTTCACAATAGAAAAACTCTCCTAATATGCTTGCATGTTGCATGTGGCTCCTCAAATCCATGCATGTTACATGCAAGAGTATATGCAATTGGATTCTTAGATGCATGCATACTGTATGCAAGAGTATCTGCATGTGGCTCATTAGATGCATGCATGGCACATGCAAGACTGTCTGCATGTGATTCTCATAAAACGAGTATGTAGTTGAGCATGTACCCCAACATGTTCATTTTGATATTTCCTATGAATTGATTTAATAAAATATATTGGTGCTTTTGTCAAATGAATGCCTTCAATTTGGCATGCTAGTACATAACTCTTTCTAATTTGTTTTTATATATGACATACCCAAAATTAAGAAGCATGTTATCATGGAAAATTGCACCTCCATAATATGGATATGCAACTTTTATGAACCTTGCATATTTTATGTTCTTGAAATGCCTTATGAGAATCTGCTTACTTGGAGAGAGACTTTGCTAAGTCATCAAATTCAAGGTGAAGGAGAAGTTGTTTCCAATGGAGGTAGAAACTCAAATAAAGAATATGCCCCTAGTCAAAGTTGTGATGAAATGTCTTTAACATGATCACCTTGACTGTGTAGACCATGGATTTCATGTAATAGGGTATACACTTCATGAATATTTTACATAAACCCCTCAAGTAGTAGGATACCTATGATATTGCTTATCTTTTTCTACCCCAATTTGAATTGTATCACAAATTTGTGTTGTCAAATTCGATAGAGTCATTTTTATATGGCCACTTCATCCCCTAATATTTACAAACCATCATCTATATTTCCATTAACATTAAATAGATGAATTATCAACCAAAAAACAAATTAATGGTAGGGGCCCTTGATATTATAATGATAGTACTTATTTTGTAACAAAGCTTAATATCAGGTACAAACTCCACCTTTTGGCTAGCTATAATGTATTTTGGCTGCTTCTGGAGAAATTATAGATTTTCATATAGTACAGATAGAAATAACTATACTAGGGGTAGGACCGTGCCCACGCGTCTAGCACCAATATGTAATGTCATCATTTCCCCAAACTTCCCCACTGACACTTTGAGTACCAACAATATACTTCCCGAGTTTATCAATAATTGCTTGAGGCTCCTCAAACATTAACTATTGTACCCATTTAATGATTTCACATAATTATTTTTAATTCTAGATGAAGATGTTATTCCATTTACTTTGTCAACACTAGGTAAAAGGGAAAATGCAATTGATTGTATCCTTGACCTATTATGTTTAATATAGGCCACCAATCCTTGTTGCAATTGCTCTATATTCTCATTAGGTATGCCACACTTGATAATCCTCTGCCCAAATACATATACTTAAGAGTGAGAAATACATGGCAATATATCTTGTCAAAGCAATAAATAATAGACAATCTACAACATTGCTAGGAAATATTATATCCTTCAACTTAATATTCATTTAAAGTTCAACCATTTAAAAACTAATATGGTTGACAAAGAATAGTAGAATATAAATAAAATTTTCAAGTGTTCTTGATTAAGTGAAGATAATTGATGCATTTACAATGTGCATTAAGGTTGGTGGCATTTGATTATATTTAGCAAGATGAGAGTGATCGAAATGAAATCCATCAAGAAGTGGTCAAGTGGTAAATTGGAGAGATTTCCATGAGTTGGCCAGGCCTTTCGAAAGTGGGAAGTCGTGTTAATACAATTAACAAAATTTGGTTAATGATAGTCCCCAAGATAATTTAGTCTTTATTGATGAGGCCAAACATGCAAGGTTTGGCTCACTTTGACCAAAAAACATATCCCTTATTCACATCTTTGTAGCCAAAGGTCACCATGTTGTAAAGATAATCTATTATAAGGAATTTTGTCCCGAATCAATTCAAAAGGATTTTTTCATCTAAACCAATTAAAAGAATGATATAAATGACTTCAAAAATCAAAATGAGTTTTTCATCCAAACCAAAAATAATGATATAAATAACTTTAAAAAAAGGTGAAGCCACTAATATAGTTATCACATCTGCAATTACTTATGAGTAACTATTGAGACTTAATAATGAATGCTAAGTAACAATTGAGACTTAATAATGAATGCAATAGGATACTTTATCATTTTTAACATTGAGTCATTTTGGTTTTGACAACAATGTTGAATTGTATGAGGTATATCAATGAGAGGCAAGGCATGACTTGTAAGATTGTTGGCTTTCATTAGACTTAATAGTGACTAGAATATGATACTTTATCCATTTTCATATTGTGTCATTTTGGTTTTGATAGCAATCTATAACTTCCCAAGGCTTGTCAATTTGATCAACAAGGAATAAGTTACAAGATTGTTCCCTCATTTATTTTATTGGAAAATGTTTGGATTGTTGAAATTCTTTACCCTTTTTTTAAAACTAGCTTCCTCTTATTATGATGACATTAATGCATCCAAATTTAGTATTAGGGGGAGTCATTACCACCATTCAATTTGGTTGTCTTGAACAAAGTAGTTGAAGCCAAAGACCACAAACTTGATGATACAGGGCTTGTTTCAACTGCTTGAAATTTTACAAGGAAAAAGGTATTTCCATACTTAGACTAAATGTCATTGTTATCTAGTAAATTATTAGTAGTGTACAAGGGCATTGTTATCCCCGATATCTAGGGATAACTAGGAGATCATGTCTCGAGGCCCATATGGTCCTAGACATGAAGTACCGAGAGCAGGAGTGACTTGAGCATGGCCCTGGAGGGCCCATCTTTCTTCTTTTCAGCCAGACTCGTCCTGTCAGTAGTAGCAGCATCCATCACCACTGGCCTGGGCTTGCATCAGAGAGGACTCTTGCTCCATGAGGTAATTGGTCCGAGGTATCATGGTATGTGTCATATTTGATTGTTATAACCTTCTTATATATGCATTAGGTTCCTTTCATTTCTGATGACTGCTTGGATCTTACACTAATCCACTTGACCA
>JASDQU010012350.1:83047-95874 GCA_032191745.1 Picea mariana
TGGGAAGAAGGGGCTAAAGGCCCAGGGGGTAAAAGTAGCTGGTAAAAGATAAAATCCATAGGAAATAAAACCTAGAGATGCTTCGCCCAGGGGATCCCCGAGAAGGCAATAAAAGGCCTCTCGATAAGAAACTAAGGGACCCTAAGAAAAATGATAAAATAAATAAATGCAAGACCTAACCAAGAGGATGGGAGGTCTCATCACGAGTTGGCCCATTATGTTCATAGGTATTTAGCAGTATGACATTGCCACTATCTGGTCACCAAACCAGGGCAGTGACATTTGGTTGCATGGCCAAAGGAAAGGGGGTCTCATCACGAGCCAGCCTTCTCATTTCTGCGAAGATACCAGTGGGTAATGTTGTCAGCTCTGGCCACCAAGCCAAGGCAGTGTCCTCTGGTCAGACCTTGTAGTAAAAAAGAAAGAAAAAACAATAAAAGAAAGATAAGGCAATAAAAGGGCTTGGAAAAAATGCATCCATGACGGGTACAGCTCGCCTCCTACAAAGGCACCCACAGACAACACCAGCCCTTGGTCTTACTATGACTGTACATCCCTAAAACCATATCACCTCATTAAACATGGCTTGAATAATCCTTTGAGGAAACTTTCCATCTCTTGTGGGTATCAGCCCAATAAGTTGTTCTGTTGGTTTCCTTAGCTTTGCATAGTAGATCTGTGTAATGTCTTTGAGCTCTTAGAGGATATGTTAGGGATTTCATGCATATGTTTGATAACTTTAATGATGAAATATGATTTACATTGCTATGATATCTAGGACTGATGAGCCCATGGAGGGCGTAGTCTTTGATGTGTAGGACCGTGCCCGACGGACAGGTACCAGAGGATCGGTGCACATGGGGAGATGATTAGCTCGGACCTCCATGGGGCTGAAGAGCCCATCAGATGGTTGCTGGGATGGCAGAGGCGGGACAGAGTTATGACGAGCCCTTGCATGGAGAATAAGAGGGACACCCTCATCAGGACGTTTTGGCAGAGATTTGACCTATGGGGATCAACCACTGCAAATGGGATGATGGCCTTGATGGATCAGACGCCACCCAGGACAGGGTGGACATTTTCTGGAGCAGATGGCAGTGTGCTGGGCTTGTTTGGCACACATGGCAGGTTGCAGGAGCCCCAGAGGGGCCAACGTTTTGCTTGCTGGATGATGATTATGCCCTGAAGGGGCCAACGTCTCCCTCATAGGGGCTTGACGTCTCCATTTTTAGCTCATTTTTGGCATTTTTAGCATTTAATCTGACAAATAATCAAATATTGTTAAGTCAGCCCTGTCGGCTGTTTTTAATGACCTATTTTGTAATTAAAGGCATGAGGATGATATAAATTGAGGACGTTTTAGCCTCATTTGAAACACAACTTGCTCTCTTGTGAGAGATACTCTTTTAAGCTCTTGTCTTGGTTATTCTTGTCTTTTGGAGTTGAGGCGCTACACTTGGAGGATTATCTTTGGCATATGCATGGTGTTTTTTATCATTGGAAGGTGTTAAAACTAGGGTTTGATAAGCTTTTCATGAATTTGTAATGTTTTTCTCATCAAAACTTCTTGATTGAATGGTTGTTGATTAAATATCTTGCATGTATAGTCACATTGTTATTATTATGCTTAATCATTGAAACCCTAGGGAGCCAACACACAAGTAGGTCGTGGCTTCATGTCCCCATGATAAAAGCTTGTTAGCCGTTGATTAAAGAAGGTTTAGCCTAGCCATAGCTACACTAGCCATTCTTTTTTCTGAGTTAGATTTGAATTATAAGTTGAAGGAGGAAGACATCCTAGGCCTAATTTAGTTTACACCTAGGGTTTTGACCTTAGGGTTTGAAAAGCCTTGTCCCCAAGCAACACTTTTCAGCCCTAGACTTATAGTTTGAAGCTAGCCGTTTTGCCAAAGAGTCCTAAGGAAAGAGGGAGGAGCATGAGGCCTAGCTCTAGCTACACCAGAATGAGCCTCCTCCCCTTAGGGTTTTGATTTGGTGGCTCTGCCATTGCAGCACCATTAAACCTAATCCTCTTGTCCTTAGGTTTAAGTCTCTCCAAGCCACTAGCCTTTCTCCATTCGACTCCATTAACCCAAGGCACTAGTCTAACAACACAACGTTGAGATTTTTGTGCTAAAACAATTCTTCTAAACACTCTTTAATTGAAACCCTAAATAACCCTAACGTCTTACTAACCCTAGTTTAGATGATGACGTCTTGGCTTCTTTAAACCTTGATTGGTCTAAAATTTGCGGCTAAGACATCCTTTGATAGCCATAGAAGCGTTGAGTCTTTTCATTGGTTTATTCTGGCAAAACGTCCACTTCTTCACCTATCAAACTAACCAGCAACAATATAGGTGACGTCATACCTGTTAAAACCCTTGTTTGGCTTTAGAACGTTGTGGTATAGTCACCTATTTGATAGACTTTGAGTTGTTGATTATTTTCATAAGCTTGTTTGACAAAACGTTCCTCTCATTGTCTTCAAAAATTGACCTAATACTAGGGATGACGTCACCCTCAATCTGCATAGTGACGCAGCAACAATATTTATGTATGAGCAGATTTATGATATTTGTTGCATTGTGATATAATGAGGATTGATTTTATACATTGAATGTCAATATCTCTTGTGTATTTATTGAAGAAGTGACATAAAATATAAGTCTAATTGCAATCATTGACTTCGTCAATAATTACTTTCATCATTGCTCATATGTATTTAAGATAGTCATTGATATCTTTTGAAGCACTAATCACTGTATGCACATTTTAGTTTCTTTTGCCTTGTCTCGCAAACGGGTGCCATTCAGTGGAAGATCTTCTCCTTGACTATCATTTTGGCAGTAATCTATGAAGGGAAAGCTTCCCTTAACCTTTGAGCCTTAAAACCTTGATCCTTTCCCCTCAAAACCCCAGATTATTAGGGACGTCTCCCTTGGGATTAGCCACCCTAAATAGAAAGAGCTCCCCATCGAGGTGACAGTGGGTGGGGAAGCTCCTGTTACACCAATTTGAGCCTTGACTTCAAGCTACCTAAACCTCTCCTAAAAACTGAGCGATAACAGGCATTAATTCTCATAATGTGTTGTCAATAATATATGACCCTAATGGAGAATGTTTCCATTTTTTATTTACAATTCTCTTACATATATTACTAAGTTCCCTTTGTGATTGAATCCAAATTTCCAAATCTTTGGTGAATAAAAATATCTAACTAGATTAAAGAGTAAAACATATAAATCCTATGAAGTGGCATCATACAACAATCCCTCACATCTTAAAAAAGCATATATTCTAAAAAATACAACATGTATCCTTTTGTGCAGGTTGTTATGGCAAGTTCAAGTTTCCAATGTACAACAGAAATAGAAGGTTTCAATTAAGTTAGCATAAAAATTTTCAAATAATTCAAGGAAAAGAATTGGAACTTCACAAACTACTCTTTAGATAACTGCATTTTTTTTTTAATTTGTACATAATTTTAGAGAAATTATCAAGAAAAGATGCATGGTTTCATGAATTGTACGGTTCAGCCTTCTCAATCTATCCTTCAAGACTTATATATAGTCTGAAGACAGAATACGCGTGTTGCATATATGGGAGAAGTACCAATACATGGTGAAATGAAAAAATAATATATGTAGTTCACTAGTATATAAGGCTAGTACAACAAATCATAGGAGGTATGTTTATGTAATGTGATATACAACATCAAAGTAATGAACCAAAGGAAATTGCAACACAAATGAGATATTTTTATTATTCCTATTGTGTTCTCTTTCTTACAATCCCATTGCATTGGGTTCTCGAAGACATTATCCATCAAAGTTCTAATATCCATATTTTTGTATTTGTGATTATAGAGTCAATTGGCACTGGTGGATAAATTATCTCATATTTAATCAATACTTTACTAAATTATTTACTTTACTAAATTATTTGCAACTTTCCAATGACAACGTCAAAGTATTTATGTTTTAAGAATAATTCACACTTTTTAAAGTATCCTCTGTAGTATTTATGTTTTAAGAATAATTCACACTTTTTAAAGTATCCTCTGTTTTCTTATAGTTGTCTTGATGTGGTTTGTTTCTTCAAGGAAATTGCAAGAGTTCATTTCACCACTAGAAGATACTTGTATAAAGATATAGTCGGGTTTTGTAAATATAAGATCTAGACAATCATTGCAAACATGCAATGACTAGACAAGTTCGTGGATTAAATTAATAATTGCAAAGTCATTTTACTACTTCATGTATTCAATTAATAATTACATTATATAGGACATATATATTTTATTTTATTGATGGGAAAAGGAAGTGCCTCCAAGTAGGCATGCACGCCTTATTTATTAAACTATTATTTCTTTGACATATGGACCTTTCAAATCCTTATTAAAAATATTCATCCCTAACATCGAATAGGGTTCTTAGTCATTGTGAGTTGGAGCCAAGTTTCAACCATTAAGAACGATATTAGGAAATTTGATGGAGCTTGAGAAATATATTATTTCGTGGAGGTCTTGTGGCCACTAAAAATATAGATGGTAGTTTCACTATGTATTTTGTCATGCATAATCACCAACCGACCCTTAAAGGTTACTATAACAATTCCTTACAACTATGATGATTCATTTGGGTTTGATAACTAGTAATAATCTATGAAAACACTTAACATAGTTATGTCAATGGTTTCTTGCTTGGTCCTTGGCCCTTAATATATGTACCTTCTATTTATAGGTGTCTTGTTCAACAACTTCGCCATGAGATAATGTTAGTTGTTGATTCCTTTTGATGCCATTTATGTTATAATAATTCCTTTAGATAATTGTTTGAGCTTGTAATGTAACTACTTTTTTATTGTATGGTTTAGTTTGAAATGTTGTTCAACGATATTTTTATCAAATTTTATTTTATTTTTGCATGATGAAACCACATACAGGATATCAAACGAAAAGATCATACCATTGAAATTGAAGAACTAAATGCTGACATTAATAGTGATGTTGAACTTGATGATGTCCAATCAATGTTGGCACTAGGTAGTGATGCACTAGGTAGTGATATTTCAAATGTTGACTAGGTGAGCACATTCAATTTTAATCCAATAATATACTTAGAATATAATTACAACTTTAACATTTTTCTAACATTTATATCTGTATATTCTTTTGTTTTCACATAAAGCTCAACATAAACTCCAAGAAGGTGACAAATTCATAGTGTTAGATCTGTATGATGGTGCTACTGTAAGAATTGTACAGATTCACTCACTTTCTATAATCTATGGAGTGAAATTAAGTCTTGAAGATGGAAATGTCAATATTATTATGGTCACAAGTAATATCTTCCTTCCTTGTGAGGATACGTAAGATGAATGTAGTCTTTTGAAAGAGAAGGAAGGAAGTTTCACATAGTGGTCTCTAAAAAAATTGGAAAAGATGGCGTAGAGGATATTTTTCATGTACTTGACATTTAGTTGGAGTATCCCTTTATGTTTATTTGAATGTACGAGTGAGGGAATATATTTTATCATGCACTAGTGGATTAGTTGGAATTAACTCAATAATATTGAAGTTTGACTTTTCCAATTAGTTGAAAACTCAATGATATTGTACTTTGAGTTTTTATATATGTTGTAGTCTAAACGTTTTGGCTCTTTTTATAGGGACATTTGTCCAAAATCCGCCAAATATTGTTGCATCTGCATATTTGAGTGGTTAATTCTATGTAATCTGAGTGCCCCAAGGCTTTTTCAACTCTCTGAATCCATTTTTGCATTTAGAAATGTAATTTAAACAATAAAAAATTGTGATTTCGTGCAGATTTATGTCGTCCAATTCCGACAAAAAAATAAAAAAACATAGAACAATTAGACAATGTATATATATAAACTTGTTCACGTTAATGCGTATTTGTATTTCATTTTATGTATGTTATTGTTCAATGCAAGTTTATTATTATTTACAATTTAATCTCTCTGTCACTCACATGATATACTATGAGAGATAGTTGATATAATATGTATGGCACAAGTACTTAGTTGATTTTATCTTTTAATGCAAGTTTTATTATTTATTGTACAAGTATGTTTCATATTTGATATTGGATTAATATCAATATTGTATAGTAACATTATACATTCATAGTATTTAATAATTTATTTATGTCATATAAATTTATATTGAATAATAATAAATAACAAATATAAAATGAACGTCAATTGGGTTTAGCTCGAGTGGTTTGTGTTGAGGGGTGTTTTCCCCCACCCAGGTTCAATCCTCGCAAGTGACATGTTGAGCTCTTAAATGAGCAAGCTATAAAAAAACCTCAACTTTCTACAAAATATGAATTTGGTTACCCCAATTAATGACACATTAAATGAGAAAATATACTAACAATTAATGACTAATTAAACTACTAAATATACTAAAACTAAATATAACTAACTAAAATTTAGTCACTTTGTAAAGGACTACAAATATAGCACTCTTGGTCACCTTCCAAAAAATAATAGTTTATATACAAGTTTTAGTTATTTTTTCAAACACAAATTTTTCATTTTGTAGAAATACAACTTTAGAATTATTTATGTTAATAAGAGAAGGTTTTCCTCTTTCAACTTTGCTTTTTCTGATTGGTGGAAAAAGGTTTGAGTAGGGCTATCATGAAAGCAAGAATAACAAGAGTAATTATTGGGTTATAATTGGTAGGACTATAAGTCTTAACACATCTAGTTATGGTGTAATTAATGTTTATCAAGAAGATGATGAAAATGGAAAAAAATCTTAATGTTATAGTACGTTTTGATGTAATCATATAGATTTTAATAAAGAGTTTAAATATTTAGGATTTTTTTTTAAATCAAATGGATATGCAAAAGGGAATGGAATTGGTTAAGAAAAGAAAATTTAGTCATCATGTAATTAATGTTTATATAAAAAAAAATGTAATTAATGTTTATAAAAAAGATGAAATTGGGAAGAAATTCTAATGTTATAAGACTTTTTAATGTACAACCCGAAAGGGGGTATTTGAGAAATTTAAGAAAACTTTGAAATTGTGAAATGAACCTATAAACCCACACAATAGTTAGGTATTCTATGTAAGTAATAATTGGAAAGCCAAAGTTAGGTGAGTCCTTTCAGAGTTTTTGTTTGGAACTTTGAAATAGACCCATAAACCCACACAATAACTAACTTGCATTCTATGTAAATAAATAACAATAAGGGTTTTTATCTAGAACTTTGAAATAGACACATAAACCTACACAATAATTGGTATACTATTTATATACATAAATGATAATAATAATAATAAAATAGTGAAAGAAATTTGAAATGACGTGTAAAGCAAGTCAGAAGTGTGAAATTTTTGAGATTCAAGGGAGAATACTTGTATCCCAGGAACAAAGTGTTGCATGGTGCTTAGCATTTGCCCAAGAGTTAAGAGGATGGGTGGAGATATTGTGGGGACTAGAATGTTGGGTAATGGAGAAGCAAACGGAATGTTTGAAAGTGTATTATACATATCCTATTGCTCTGTGCCATGTTGTATAGATAGACATGTCGGTGACTCTTTTAAGGATAGAAACGATTTATCTCCATGTTGATATAGTGACATCTACCCATAAAACTCAGAGGGATGACCCCCACGTTGCTTAGACATGTGACAAGGATAGCCTAGATCATAAAGTAAAAGCCACTGACATATAATATTGCTAAATCAGGTGGCCTCTTGTGCATATCTTTAAATGTGGGTGGTGTGCTTCCCGATTTGTCGTTGGCCTCAACAAATTTAGGCCGCCGAGACTGCGTCCAGATGGCGCACTTGGCCCCACCACACCCGCACAACCGAAAACGACCGACGTGGACGGCAACGGATGAGACTTTTATTAGAAGCCCACGCACGACATGTCCACGTGGTAGACCGACTCGGTAATTTGTACGCAGTTAAAACGCGGGGTCGTCCTTGGACGCCAGTTTATCAATGCGTCATCTCCGTACATGGCGTGGTCGTCGATGTGCGTGCAGATATATCGTTATCAAGAAAATCGCGTCCCTGTCAACGGAGGATCGCGTTCTCGCCACACGTCGGATCCACCGTCCACGTCACCTTGCGGAGAACCCACGATTCCCCTGTTCGTGTCGGGGCGGGGGAGGCCATTTTCTTTCATTAAATGGTCCGCCTGTGTGGGGGACACCGCCCTAAATTTAGAGGTACAGCCGCTAATTGTCGTGGTACAGTTTTCGCGTCGGGGACCGTGACACGCGCTAAAGGAGAAAGGAGAGCATGCCCTCATAAAAGCGGGAGGGCCGAGGGGCATCCTTTCATTCATTCACTCACTTAAACTCAACGCCAACCAGCCAGCCTGTGGGACACCAAAAGAAAAGCCTACGGTCGGCATCCGTATCGATATACGGCACGTAATGATGGTGGCCAGACAGACTGTTCCTCGGCAAAGGCGCTGGGCCACATGGGGGCGCGAAGGCTGTCAGAAATTAGGACGGCTTAACTCCAGTTAAGCCTTAGCCTTAGTTTCATCTGGGGTTTTACAGGCTGTCTCCCGGTTCGGATGGTGGGAAGCCCATTACCTAGCTGTCAGTGGTAGGGGTATGTACCCCTACCCTTAACTTTAACCTCAACCCCTTCCTGTCATGTCTTTTTATCTCGAGTCTTTATCCTCCCCACCCGCCACCACCATGAAAAAGGGAAGAGGATGGATCCCCATCTACGGACAGCCTAGGCCAACAAAAGCAATGTTGATGCCCCCTTTTGTCCATAGGTTTCAAGATTGTGTAAAGTAGCTTTTTATTAAGGGTAGCTTTCGGTCAGTCAGACAACTTCCATCTTTGTTTTGTTGTTCACCCTGTGCCTTGGATGTCTCTCCTAGAACATCTATGTAGGTCCACTCTCCAAGGCTAGGGTGCTCCAAGGCTCTCAAGAATGTCAGGCTAGTTATAGCCAACAATACACTTGCATCTTTTCTCTCACTGTATGTTAATGATTTATAAATATATGTATATTTTAAATTAAAATTGAGCTAAATGAAGGTTTGTTGGGTAAATTGAGGTAAATGAAGGTTGGTTGGGTTAGTGAAAGTGAATAGTTGTTATTTTTATCTCTTGAATTTATATTTTCCCAACAACCTCATATCTCTAGATGGGAGGGCCTTTTCTATACACTGTTTGCTTCACTAAGGTTAATATCAAAGTAGTGATATCCAACAACAACCTCATATCCCTAGATGAGAGAGCCTTTTTTATACAATGTGTGCTTCACTAAGGTTAATGTCAAAGTAGTCATATCTAACAACATAGATATATTAATGTTTTCCTTTTGTAAATGGTTTAAAAAATATATGTACTAAATTAAAATTGGTGTCAATGGAAGTTCGATGTGTTGACGGAGATTCATTAGATTGTTGAAAGCAGAGTGTCAAATCTCTCCACTAATATTAGGTCGTTCTTTGGAAGAGAGTGTTGCTTGTGCTTGTATAAGGTTGGTGACAAAGACAAACCTTGTACAACTTTTGTTGATTACCATCTCTCCTACTTACTTACCACTATATTGATGAAGCTTTCCAAATTTAATGATATCCTAGGTTAAGAAGAAAGAAGCCCCTTTAGTGGTTGTATTATAACAATAAAAAAATTGTGAACACCAATACATACAAATTGCACTATCATTTGCACCACTTATTAACCACCTTGGAAAAATCAAAGATGGAAACTATGAAACAAAAATGAGATGCATTATGAGAGGTCAATTGGATTAGTAAAAATGAAGCATTGTTACAATGTTCGCTCACGTTCAAATCCTCTAAGAAGTGGAAAATTTTCCCTCGACAATGAATTTCCAGAAGGGGGCATTGTAATGCAAAGGAATTGTTGTTGTTAAGTGGATGCATGACAATTAAGAGTCTTGAAGCATTTTGTTGAAACTTAGCAAATGCGAGTTAAAAATATCTAATAAAATTTAATATGTTTGCATGTTTAATGAATTATATAACTTTTATACAAACTCTTTAATGATGTCTCTATTACAATTTAGATTGTCTAATTTCCCTTTGAAATATGGAGCCCCTGCAACTTTAATTACTATCCACAATTATTTGTGTACTTTCATTTCCTTGGCTTTGGAAACCATTGCTTATAGTTTTACTGAATATGCCCTGGTAGATATATACGCATGTTTAAGCAAAGGTCTCTTGATCACATTATATTGGAAAGTGACACTAATATTAGATTGAAGATTACGAACATGTTTCCTTTTATCACATATTTTGTTTTAGCCATACTCATGTGGTAACTCCCTATATGAAAACAACATTTTTTACATTCCCAAATGAAAAACTCATCAATACATTGTTAAAAAGATCCAATTAAGATTTCCCAAAACTCAATGCATATGCCTTCAACAACAACTACAACTAGTTTAATGACTAAAAGTTAATAGAAAATCCAAAGTGACTATTATATTTTAGGAGCACACTATTACTCATCATCCCATGTAAAGAGATTTTAAAAATAAATAATTAAAAAAATTGAAGAAAATAAAAACATATAAATCATTACACATTTATTTAAATAAATCAAAATTAGAATAAATATATATATAGATAGATAGATAGATAAATATGGAATATTAACCAAGTAAATTGTAACATCGAAAAGCAAATAATTATAAAAAACGAATATAATATCAATTCAACATTCTAAATTTACACTCTAATATGAGTATGTCTATGTCTATCTTGGGGTAGTAAATATCAATGATTCATATATAAATGATTTAGAAGAAATATCAATTCTATGATTCCTCTTTTTTGTGAATTTGTTGATGAACGTGTCTGATTACTTTGTTTTATAATTAAATTTTGAATTAGAATGTACATTCTAATATAACTTTGTTGGGTCTATGACTATGTCTATCTTGTGATAGTAAATATTTTCTATATATAAATGATTTAGAAGAAATATCAATTTTATAATTCCTCTTTATTAAATTTTGAATTAGAATGTACATTCTAATATAACTTTGTTTAGATTTATGACTATATCTTATGGTAGTAAATATCTTTCATAAATTTTGAATTAGAATTTACATTCTAATATAACTTTGTTTAGGTTTATGACTATGTCTATATCTATCTTATGTCTATATCTATCTTATGGTATGACTATCTTGTGTAATAAATATCTTTCATATATAAATGATTTAGAAGAAATATCAATTCTATAATTCCTTTTTGTGAATTTGTTGATGAACTTGTCTATTACTTTGTTTTACAATTAAATTTTGAATTAGAATGTACCTCTTTTTGTGAATTTGTTGATGAACTTGTCTCATTACTTTGTTTTATAATTAAATTTTGAATTACAATGTACATTTTTAATATAACTTTGCTTAAGTTGTTTGTGGTAGTAAATATCTTTCATATATAAATTATTTAGAAGAAATATTAATTCTATGATTCTTCTTTTGTAAATTTGGTGAGGAAATTATTTTATAATTAAATTTTGAATTGAAAATTGTATGTAAATTAAATTAATATATATTAATAAAAAAAATTACTTATTAGTAAAATTGGATAATTAATATAATTTTTAGTAGAGTTTAATATTTAATTAGTTAATAATATGTTTGTGAAATTATTTATTTATATATTTGAAATTTGAAAGTGTAATTTTTTTTTAATGAAACTCAATTGTATTTATATTAAAAGAAGTTGTGTCGAAGTAAACAACGATTGTACATAGTCTTCAAAAAAGGCTCACATTCTATACATAATTCTAAAACTAAGACAACAAAATTTGGATCTCTCCCCAGATTGGTTCCCTAACCATTTATGCTAATTACATCTTTATAAAACTGGCCCAAAAACCACAGAACTTTAAAAAACCTTTACTAGTAAGAAGAGGAAGAGTCTTGAATTTCTAAAGCCTTGGTCTACTGCAGAGGTCCTTCCTTAGTGTTCATAGGGGCAATACCTCATTCTTCATTGCCACATTGACACTAACACCTTCTTGAGGAGGATTTATGCCATGGTTGATTGACACATAGACCAAATGTTGTGGGTAAGAAAGTGTCTTTAAATGTTGGATTTCCAGCTCCATTTCATCTATCTATCATGTCAAGGAGACCAGAGCAAGTTCAAAATCCCTAAATTTAGCTAAAAGTTGTTGCAGTGCAGAACAATTTGCTTAAGAAATCTCCTCATGTCGCCAAAATATTTTCTTAAAATCATTCCAGGAAGGGTCCATCTCTATCCACTGCAACAAGAAGCAATAAATTATATGTTCCCTAGGGATTCCAATTATGATTCCACTGATAACAACATAAGGGGAAAAAGCACAATGAAAATAAACCCTTTCGGAAGAGAAAGCGAGCATTACCAAAACCTGAGAGAAAGGGTTGGTAAACAAGAAGAAACCTGTAAAAAGAAACAAACATAACCAGTAATGGATGGACACCTTCCTCCATGAGCCAAAACAAAACCCTGAGATACAACTAACAAAACCGAATTAACCCCCTTGAACGTCTACCCTCCAAGAATCGAAACTGAGACTTGGAAGCCCACACCGAACCGAGGTAGAAACCCTCCCAAACACTGACAAAGAACAATCCATAACTAGAGCTATCACACTACATAAAAGACCGAAGAGACTCAAATCAAATTGAATGCCCACACAATTGACATAAATACTCAAGTTGCGAGGAGATATGCACAAGAGATTACGAGATGCTCCATTAATACATATTCACACGAAGAAAGAGGGGGGATCAACTATTGCATATGCAAATCCTCCCTTACTCCATT
>JASDQU010012350.1:133226-166318 GCA_032191745.1 Picea mariana
AGCTTATCACCTTAGTGGGTTTCCTAGTGATACCTCTTAAATAAATAGCAAATTAAGTTGTTATATAATATATAAAAAACATTTAAATTTTTAAAAGGTTTATTAAAATGCTCCTTAAAGATTTTAATGTTATTTATTTATTTAATGAATAAAATTATTTTTGGGAAAAAACATTCTAACATTAATGTAAAGAGATAAATTGGGAAAAACAAAAACTTAACTCAAAGAAATCTTAAATTATTTATTATTGTTTTATTTCCAATCATCCCAAACTTTAGTTGGGCTCAAAACTACTCATGATCTCATTCCCAACCACCCGGTGATCAAAATTGAAAGTGTGAAAATATTTTCCAGAGGTAGTTCGTTGGGTAACAAAATACGTATTTGAACACTTTAGTCAAATTTGATTAGTGGGTAGTTGGATGTAACGTTAGTATTAACAACTCATAGAGAGAGACCATCTATTAACTGCTACGCAGTTGATGTATATAAAATATATATTAGTTGGACAGGCATCCAATTTTGTTGACTTAGTCAGATAAAAAACAGTGTAAATAGATGGACATAAATTTTTAAAATAGAATTTAATGAAATAAAATGTTTGTGGGCGAAAGGCTCCAAATCTTTTTCGAAAGAAGTTGCGTTGGGTAGTTGTATACTGTTTACGTTCCTCACATTTAAAGTTACCCACGAGGGTTGGTAGAACGTTCCGTAGCCAGCTGGTCACTTGCAGTTTGCATGTCTCCTATTGGCTCTATATAAATCGAATCTGTCTTAATTTCAAGTGTTTGCAATCTCTGAGAGTTGGGTTTCCAAGAATCTGAACTAGGTATTTGCAATCGCTGCGCAAGGGAATCGAACATGAGCGGCCTGGCGATGAACAACGGCGGCGAAATTTGTAGGGATGGATTCTTCGAGAGCGAGGAAGAAGAATTACAGGGGCAGGCAGAGGCTTGGAAGTGCACCTTCGCGTTTGCGGAGTCATTGGCTGTGAAATGCGTGATTCTGCTGGGAATCCCTGACATGATCGCCCGCGAAGGTCCTCGCGCCACTCTTTCCCTCAACGAAATCGTAGCGAGGCTTCCCAGAGAATCGCCCGACGCCTCGTGCCTCTTCAGAATCATGCGCTTCCTCGTGGCAAAGGGCGTGTTCCGCCGCTGCGTTGTTAAAAGTGTGGAGGACGGTGCTTGCGAGACGAGATACGGCCTGACTCCCGCGTCGAAGTGGCTCGTGAAAGAGCGGGAGCTTTCGATGGTGCCGATGCTGCTGATGCAGAACGACGAGAGAACCGTGGCGCCGTGGCACCGTTTCAACGAGTGCGTGCTCGACGGGGGCATTGCCTTCGAGAGGGCTAACGGTGCAGAGATMTGGTCCTACGCCTCCGCTTATCCCGACTTCAACCATCTCTTCAACGATGCCATGGCCWGCAACGCCAGAATCGTGATGAAGGCTCTTCTGTCCAAGTACCAAGGCTTCCACGCCCTCAATTCCTTTGTGGACGTTGGGGGCGGAACTGGAACCGCGGTGGCGGAGATTGTGAGAGCTTATCCTTCCATCAAGGGCATCAACTACGATCTCCCTCATGTCGTGGCCACTGCTCCCCATATCCCAGGTTGTTAATTAAGAGTACTTTTGCTATATATCTGAATATTTTTATACATGTATTCATGTTTTGCTTGGCCAGAGTCTGATTGTCGTATAAATGAGTGTAAATAGGCGTGGATCACGTGGGAGGAGACATGTTCGAAACAGTGCCCACTGGCGATGCCATATTCATGAAGGTAAGCCGTGATTCGTGAGCTTGCCAGCATGTAATTGAATTACAATGACGTCATAGCACGTTTTGACTGTACAATTTCTTTGTTTGTGGGATGTGTATCAGTGGATCATGCATGACTGGAGCGACGAGGACTGCATCAAGATACTGAAGAACTGCAGGAAGGCGATCCCAGAGACAGGGAAGGTGATCATAGTAGATGTGGTGCTGGGTGCGGATCATGGAAACGATATTGATAAAAAGAAGGCGGCGGCTATGGATCCGAATTTAAACATAGTGTTTGATCTGGTAATGGTGGCGCACACCACCGGTGGGAAGGAGAGAACAGAGGAAGAATGGAAGAAAGTTTTATGGGATGGCGGGTTTGGTCATTACAACATAATCGACATTCCAGCGTTGCAGTCTGTGATTGAAGCGTTCCCTCGTTGAGAGCTAATCGATTCATTGTCTTTTTCTTTGTCGTTGTGCCGATGTGCATGGTTGCTGAGTGAATAATTGTAACTAGCACATCCACATGCATAGTGGATGGTGAACGCCGAAAGGGATCACCATTCCAGAACTATCTCTGATTTCCTATATTATGTTAGTTAGTAAACATTGATAAGTATCACCGTTTCATAACTAGGTTCCTGTATTGTATTAATGATTAATGTTCAAAGTAATTCTATGCAGATAAAATGTATTTCAAGTTTCAAGTAAATACAAAGATAATCATATATAAAATACAGTAAAGTAGAAATAAATCATCATACCTTAGGATCATGTATTAATTTATAATTAAGATCATGTATTAAGACGCATGTATTAATCATCATACCACTGTGGTTATCATTAGGAAAAAAATTACATACACTAAACATATTGCTCCAATATTCTTTATTAATTAAACATATTGCTCCAATATTCTTTATTATCGTCAACAGAGAGCCCGCTCAGGGATCGAATCTCGCCACAGTCAACAGAGAGCCCGCTCAGGGATCGAATCTCGCCACAATCAGCAGTAGCATAGCCATTAGGGGGAGTTACTACCATATCTAAAAGCATATCAGCGTTAAAACCATCGTATATCGACACAGACTTGAACCCGCCACTGCTGCTAATTTCATCGAAATGAATGTGCTGAGCTTGCACTAGAGCAATTCCTGTCGTTTAACATAACCGAGGGCAACAGAAGCTTGTGATGGCTATCGGGTAGCTCCACGTTCTCTTCGTGGCCGGAGCTATGGACATCACTGTGAGATTTCTCCGAGATTATGGTTGGTTTCTTCTCATCACAATTCTCAGACTGGTTTAAGTGAAAATAATTAAAGTGAGGGGTGGCCGAGATAGCGTGTTTTACTGGCTCGGTAACATGAAACGACAGAAAATACGTGCAATTCATTTGAGGTAGTGATTGTTAATTATTGAAACATGGCAATAAAATCTTGCATATATATTAATCCGTGTTAATCATTTTAATCATCTTAATGTGGCAATTACATGGTCTTACAGTGATTTTTTAATATCATTAAGTAAATGTGAAAAAGTAAACATGTTAACGCATGCATTCATAAATGTAAGGAAGTTATGAACAATAAATCTTATTCATTGATTTGGGAGGACGACTAAGAGTATACCAACATCTTCAATTGCTGACCATAAGATGAATATTTAAGATTAAAAGATCATTAAATGTGCCCATTGTCAATAGGTGTACACCTTTCGGCATAACAAGGAAGTTAAGATTCATTGATTTGGGAGGACGACTAAGAATATACCAACATCTTCAATTGTTGACCATAAAATGAATATTTAAGATTAAAAGATCATTAAATGTGCCCATTGTCAATAGATGTACTCAGCTTCATTTTCATTTTGTTACTTTGAAGTTAATATAAAATATGAAAATTAAATGGGCATTGTTTAATGGCTTTATGAAATGGTTTTTTTTCACATAAATTCAACTATATAAATTTTTATGAAATCATTATATTTTGTTGTTTAAAATTCATTTTTGAATATAGAAATAGATTCAGTGTGTTAAAAAAATTTGAACTCGAACTAAAACAATTTACTCAAATCTAAGAATCTGACAATTTCCTACTAAATTTTAAACAAATACCCTAATATATATATATATATATATATATATATATATATATAAACTAAACTTAATTATGAATTATGCTTTGACTTATCATAATTAAGACCAACACAATATGTACTTTATAAGAATTTTTATCTCTATGTTTGTTGCATATGGTTATAATATGTAGAAGTAAACAAGGTAATGTGGAAAATAATTATTTCGGTTTATTTTTCTCTAAAAGTTTGCAACATATTTATGAGTTAATGTACATTATAATGATTGCAATTGGTTGTTGGGTTAATATGTTTGTATGTTTAATCTATCTTGTATGGTGTATATTGGTTGTTGGTTTAATATGTTTGTATGTTTAATCTCTCTTGTATGGTGTATGTGCATAAAATTACAATTATATCTATTTTGTGGTATTTTAGGGATTTTTTTATATTATTATAATATTTTTTCTTTTGAGGTAGTCATAAGCTAAAAATAGTGACAGAAATATTGGGAAACATAGAAATTGGCTTAGAAACACGGTCATTTGTATTGTATAACATTTTCCAATTTGGAAAGATTATACCATAGAGTTGATAGAGTTGATGATGTTTCCAAGTTGTTTAGATGAAAACATGTTGCATATTCAAGATCCTTTTTTGGTTTGTGGACCCATACAAATGCCCGTGAACTACATGGGACCCTTAGATAGCCTAAAAACATTTAATTAATAACTAGTGAGTGCATCTAATTATCTTTTCTTGAGAGGTGCAATAGAAACCTAGTTAAATGGCAGACTTGTCATGGGGTAAATGGTGTATATTTGCAAAAAATTACCACTCGTATTCTATGACAAGTGGAAATATCTTCATCGGTGGAAAGGAATTGGACCACATTGTAAGTTTTAAACCTTTTATATTAATGCAATGCACACATAGATTCTTAACACAAAGAAGAAAATAATTGCAATCACACATATACATAGAGATTTACCCTAGAAACCCAACAAATAAAATCAACAACCCGTTTTAGAGCCGTAATTCTATTCATAATCCAACTTCATTGTTTACAATACAATATATAAGATCTTGTGGCATCCAAAAAAATCCCTAATCCATTGACCTATATTAGATTACAATCTTAAATCCTTAACTGAAATTAGAAAATCATGGGTTGAAATACCATGTGCCACTAAACCTCCAAAGGCCAAAGACTACCCAAAATTTTGGCAAATAAACCCCCAATTTTTTTTAATACAAAGAATATAATGTACATACCCAAAATTCGTCCACTTGTTGTTTTCTTTACATACAGGGGTCATAGGATTTCATGATCAATAATTCAGAGAAGAAATTCCCATTGATTCTCTATACCAAGAGAGTTTCTCAGTTCTCGCAGACTTTGTTAATGAATCTGCAACATTCTCGAAAGTGTCCACCTTCACCGTAAACACCTTCTTCTCTTCAACCATGTCTTTGAAAAAATGATATTGAACATCGATATGCTTTGTCTTAGAATGATAAGTTGGGTTCCTTGCAAGGAAGATTGCACTCTGACTGTCACAATCTATCCTCACAGCTTGTTGTGCTAACCCAATACCTAAACAACATCTCTGTGACCACACTTCTTCCTTCCTTGCATGAGTGGCTGCCATGTATTCATATTCTATAGTTGAGAGTGCCACTAAAGACTATCTTCTGCTCATCCAATTGATTTCTCCTCCAAATAGGATAAACACATACCCACTTGTAGATATTCTACGATCCATATCTCCATCCCAGTCTGCATCAACAAAACCATGTATGTCCAACACTTTGTCCAATCTTGGTCTTCCTTGGTAACAAAATCTATAAGTAGTATTGCTACAAAAATACTTGAAAAACCCTCTTTATTGTTTCCCAGTGCTCCTTCCCTGGTTTTGACATATAACTACTCAAAACTCCCACTGTATGTGCAATGTTCGGTCTCGTATAGACTATTTCATACATTATGCCAATTGCACTAGCATATGGAACATAGGACACATCCTCTTCATCTTTCTGTGTCTTCAGATAATGGTCTACTGATAACTTTACACCTATAGGAATAGGGACCTTTATAGGTTTATATTCTTGCATATTAAACCTCCGCAACATTGACTCAACATATTAACTTCGGTTCAACTC
The DNA here is from genome assembly GCA_032191745.1 of Picea mariana. Classification (NCBI taxonomy): domain Eukaryota; kingdom Viridiplantae; phylum Streptophyta; class Pinopsida; order Pinales; family Pinaceae; genus Picea; species Picea mariana. The sequence goes on from JASDQU010012350.1 coordinate 139,228, forward strand.
GAGTTTCTTGTTTTCCCTACTTCTTTTAATTTCCATGGCCAAAATAAAATTTGAAGCACTAAGTTCTTTCATGTCAAATTTATAGTACGACTGATTTTTCACATCCTGTATAATTTCCTTATTTCCTATTAGCAGTGTATCATCCACCTACAAGACTAGATAAATAATAAGATCACCTAATAATTTGAAATACCCACCGTGAACAAATTTACTTCTTGTCAAGCCAAGTTCCAATATATAAGTATCAAATTTTTTAAACCACATCCTGGGTGATTTCTTTAATGCATACAGGGACTTTTTTCAGCCTGCATATCAACTCTTTATTTCCCTTCACTACAAAGACTTATGACTGCTTCATGTGGATTTCTTCTTCCAGATCTCCATGTAGGAATGTTTTCTTCACATCCAAATGTTCTACTTCAAAATCAAAAGCAACAACAACAGATAAAGAAATCTTATAGAAGTTAACTTGGAAAAAGGAGAAAAAATTTCACCAAAGTCAATTTCCTCTACCTGAGAATAACCTTTTTCTACTAACTTAGCTTTGTATTTCTCCACTTTTCCTTCTACATTCAAATTCTTCTTAAACACCCATTTTCTACCAATGGGATTTCTTCCGATCAACAACTCCACTAGATCACAAGCCTCATTCTTGTCCAGGGCTTTCGTTTCTTCAACCATGTCCTTTTTACATAGTGTTTCATCCTCTAAATCCACTATATCCCTAACAATTCTAGGATCGTCATTAGTAATAAAGAAAGAAAAATTTGAACGAAAATCAGGTTGAGTATACCTTTTCATTTTCCTTCTTTTCTGAAACGATCTCCTCAATACTTGAGTATGAGTCTCTTCTTCTTATTATTCTTGTTCTTTTGTAGAGTTTGATTCATTATCCTTCAATTCAAACTCTATTTTCTCTGGTTCTTCCTCCCTTGGTAGGACTTGCTATTTGACAACATATTTTATTTCTCTAAATACCACATCTCAGGTACACACTACATTCTTGGTTTTTGGGTTCCAAATATGATAACCTTTCAAACCATCTTTATACCCAATAAAGATACACTTTTTCATCCTTTTTATCCAGCTTTCCCTAAGATGTGTCAGAGAGGGTTTTTTACCAGTCCATACGTTGTGTGGAGTCATGTCATCCAACGTTGATGAGGGTGATCAATTTACCGGGTAACATGTAGTGATATTTGGAAATTTGAATGACACTCTGATTGTCGCACCAAAGTGTGGTCGGATGTTGCTACTAGAATCCAAACTCTAAAATGATATTAAGCCAAAGGGATTCTTTACTTTCACTAATTACAGTTCAATACTCTACTTTTGCTAAAGAAAGAGCAAGGGCACATTACTTTCTACAATCCCAATTGATAGGTCTGGAACCAGGACTAAAAATATAACCTCCAATATACTTTCGATCATCAAGATCATTGAACTAGTTATAATTAGTGAAACCAACCGAAAAAGGAGTCCCCTTTGAACTACACCATAACCCAAACTCAAATGTACCTTGGTTATGTTGAAGTGTCCTCTTTGCTTCCTTCCAATGGTTTTCATGGAGTGTTTACATATGCTAGAAAAAAATGCCAACATTAAAAGAAATATTAGGATGGGTACATGTAAAATATAAAAGGATACCAACTAACATATGGTATAAAATGACATCTACTTTGGGTGTGGTATAGGTGCGAAAAATTTGACTCTAGATTGAAAGGAAAATGGGGTTGGTTTAGAATCTTCCATGTGAAAGTGGAAAAGAAGATCACATGCATACCTAGATTAGGAAACATAAATTGTTCCCTTGGCTTGCAATAATTGGAGGCTAAGAACATAATGAAAATGTCATAAGTTTGTCATTGAAATTTCTTCTCAAGACTAGATTTCACATGCATTACAAGTTTGGGGTCACTACCAATGAGTATAATTTTTTCAACATAGATAAAAAGTATTATGAGATTGTCACCCACTTTCTTGGTATAGCTATTGGGGTTTGAATGACACCTAGAGAAGCCAGTGTTGAGAAGAAATCTATCCATTGTAAAAAACCATGCCCATGGAGTTTTCTTAAGGCAATAGAGAGATTTCTTAAGGTATAAAACAAGACTAGAGTCATTCTTAATATATCCGGGAGCATAGATTATTTTAGGGGCTAAATTTCGCAAATGGGATAATTTTCCATGGTTTTTCCTAAAAGGAGATTTGCCAAATTACATTTTTTCTAAAAAAAATTCACCCAAATTCCTTAGAATAAAATTATTTTACGTTACAAATCGCTAAAATTTTATAGACAATATATAAACTCCTTATAAATTTGAATTTTTACAAAAATATTGCCAAACATTTTACATTTTTCATAGTAAGGACTAGTAATATTATCCCACGTTTCTACATTTTAATATAAATTTCCATCCTTAAAATTATCCCTGGCCAAGAGGTTGTTCTGTGTAAATTTCTTCTTTAAAGTCCCCATGCAATAAGGTGGATTTAATATCCATCCAATGGAAATCCCATGAATATGAAGTTGTAGGGGCTAAAACAAGGCGAATGGAACTCATTTTGTCTATAGGTCCAAAGGTTTCAATATATTCAATTCCTTCTACTTGAAAAAATCCTTTGACAACTAACTAGGCCTTATGTCTTTCAACACTTTCATTTGCTACATACTTAGTTCTATACACCCATTTGCATCTAACAAGTTTTTTCCTTTACGAATATGTAGAAGATCCCAAGTATTGTTCACCATCAAGGAAATATACCCATCATTCATTGTTGCATCCCAATCTACATGGATAGAATCTTTTGCAAATGTTTCAAGATCATGACTTTCTAAAACTTGAGCCAAAAGGGAAAAGGATCATTGGAATTATGAACACATATGAGGCTGATTTGAAGGATCACTGCAAGATCTCCAACCACTTCTCAAGTTGTATGGATTCATATGGGAAGCTATGGTGTTAGTGTCGGGTTATTTTCAATGGAATCAACTAGAGGAGTGTGATCAAGTGGAGGTGAATTTTAATCCTAATTGCCATCATTTGAAGAGGGAGAAACTATAATTGGGGCACTACAGGAAAAAAATGGAACAAATGATGGAACATTCGTTGAATATGGATCACAAGATGAAGATGGCATAAATTCCAAATTAAGCACATAGGATAAGAATCCTTCATCAAATTTGGAATCTCTCCCAATTATAATTTATGTTGAATGAGGTCGAAGAAGTCTATAACCTTTTACATCTTCAAAGTATCCAACAAAAATGCACTCCTCACTCTTATGTTGTAATGCTTTCTTTTTCTCATCAAGAATGTGAGTCCATGCTTCACTACCAAACATGTGAAATCGGCTTATATATAGTTTATTATTACTCCATGCTTATTTCATTGTTATATATTTTAAAGCCTTTATGGAAGTGAAATTAATTATGTAATTTGCATGATTAATGGGATTCCACTAAAAAATGAGGACTTAATCCCTTAGATTGGATCATACAATATGGCATTTATTTAATGTGTTATTATGTTAGGGACCTAACCTCCCTAACCGCTCACATAGGTAGAATAATATATTTTCCATGTAATAAAGGATGACATAGTTAATAAGGCCTATTAAATAATGTGAACAAGTCTAATGTAAGAATACTTAAAAGAAGCTTTCGCTTCTAGAAAGATATTCCTCTGGAATGTTCTTTAGAAGTAGAATTAGTATAAATAAGAGTGAGAGGCATGAGAAAGCCTTGTCTTGAGAATTATTATAGAGCATTGCTATGTTGGAGGTTTCCCCCTCAAAGAGGAAAGTGAACATTGTTTTCTATCAATAAATGTATCATTTTTGTGTGTTGGTTCTCTACATTTTGTTTTTCTGCTGGCTATAAATGTTTCTATATTTATATTTTTATTTATTTATAATAGATATGGTACCTAACAAGTGGTATTAGAGAACTTTCATCTATGGAAACTGTGGGAATTGTTTTCCAAAGTAGAGACGCGTATTTTTGGCGTCTACAAAGCACAAATATCTATCACTCAGTGGGTAAAATGAGGTGGGGAATAATACACACAAGAAATATAGATGATTTCATGGGGTTAGAAACAAATGTTTCACCTTTTTGGAAACCTTTGTAACCCTTATTGGTACCCCTAAAGTAGTACCGTATCAAATAGAATATGTACATGTCCACCACTCCCATGTACCATCAGGTACATTGAGAGTCCCCTAGGTCTCCTAAAATAAGCTCTATATTAGTCGATCGGTCACTTGACTACTATAGTGACACTGAGAACAACACCCGTGAAGATACTCTCTGGTACTTGGGTAATCAGGCAGTATGACTAAGGGTACATGTTAAGTAATTGAATATATCTACAAATATACTTCAAAAATAACCCTTAATCTCAACAATAATACACCAAACCATTCACCAAATATTGAACACAAGAAATAGTCAAAATCCTTGAGGTAGGGTAAAACCATATATTAATCCTTATGGAAGGGTAACAATCCTCAAGAAATGATTGATACATTCAAAATATCCTTCACTATGCTTCAATACATTGCTTAAACTTCTTTATATAACATTCTCTCTATCTCCTATGAACAATATAGAGAAGGAATATTATAGTAGGTAGAACCTTCTAGAAATACTTCTCACCTTTATTGTGTTCACACTATTACATGGGCCTTATTTAATATTATAGTGGACCTAGCCCACCTTACATTGAATGACATCCACTAATAATAAATATCCACATTCTCATTGGATACCTCCCTAGGTGACCCATATTACCTCCCTAGGTATACTACATTCCATTCCCCTTCACATGTTTCATCCTTGAAACATGAGAAGAAAACTTACAATATGATCAAATAAGGAATGTAGCCAACTGGTACCAAGTACGACCATCCATCCATCTTAATGGAAGAAAAACATGATGTCCAAATGATACCTTGCCACCCTAATATTGATCTTGATCATGCCTGTGGTGCCATGGGATTGTTTCTCTATCGTGATATCTTCATGTAGTGTTGGTAGTCCTCCATGCACCTCTTGATTGGTTTCCTTTCTAGTGCCATGTTGGTTGATAAGTGTATTGATGCTCACACCCTTGCTTTGATGATTGTTGTTTCTCTATATGGCGTGGATGTCGATATACAACAACTGTAGGAATCAATCCTTTTTTCTTCAACTCTGCAACATGTGGTTTCTTTGATTGAATTATCTCCTTAGTTGCTTGATTGCATCCTTCATGGAGCTTTGCTTCATATCCTTATGTAGAATCTGCCTCTGATTCCACTTCGGAATCTACAATAACTTATTTGCTTTCCTCCATTGTTAAGCCCTAATTAGTGGCACATTACCCCTTAATTGGGAAATATTACATTAGTATTTTTATTTTATTTATGTTGTCTTGGGTCCATTAGTTGTAATTGTACCTCCTACTCTCTTATATATACTAAGGATACCTTTTCATTTGGAATCATCTTCTATTTGTGAATTCATATGATGTATAAGGAGGTTTCCCCCTTGAAGAGGATTATTATCTGAATTTCTCTCTTTTTCAAGGCGTTGAGTACTTATTCTAAGTTTTTTATGCTATTTTGATATTTGGTTCTTAACATTTGGTATTAGAGCTAGACAATACCATTTTTTTATGGAAGTTTTCTGGATTTCGAATTTCAATGGTGTAGAGGAGACATATAGAGCTAAATCGGGTCCGAATTTTAGATCTTGGTTCGTTACAGTTTTGGAGATACATTATGTTCAAGTTAGGGTTTGTGACTAGTCATGAAACTAATTTGAAAAAGGTCTTATTGAAATTTTTGCTCTCAATCGTTTCCTGCTTGGTCATAGGTTCTGAAATTTTTACAGTATGAATGTGGAATATTGAAGTATCATTTTTACAAATTTCAGCCTTTTATTCGTTGTACTCTGAAAGTTATTATCTGAGGAAATTAGGGTTTTTGGATGGTCCATATTTCAGTCTAAAACATGTGTTCTTGGGAAAACTATTATATATGAAGCTACAGACCTCCAAATTGCATGAGACCTATTCCATTGGTTATGGTACAAACATAGTTTTTACTGGTACAAATTTCAAGTTCGGAATTGAAGACAGTGACACATGGCTGTCCGTACAAGTTTTCTCTCCAGAAAGGGAAAAAAATCAACATATCTTGGGAAAGTTATCATAACATTCTCTTGGAGAATCCAATATTGGTATAACCTACGGGGTTGGAAATAAGACACATCAGGCTACCTCAAGCCAGAATTTTACACTCATAAGGGCCAAAATTATGGAGCTACAATAGAAGAAAGGTTAGCTAGCAAAATAGTCTCCAAATCAGGGTTTTAAGAGGTGTGTTTTCGTTTTTGGCAATTTTCATATCTTTTGACTAGAAGATCCAATTGGGGTGATTAAAAAAGTGGAATAAAGTGGGATAAAAGGAGTATCACACAAATTTGGGAGAATATTAGGGTTTTAAGGTACATATGTATTCTTATGTCTTTAAATGTAGGAGTTGTCGTTACTTTTCATCGCTATAACCAGGGGATTATGTGGTTATTCCATGTACCTAGAGTATATCAGAAGGCCCCTTTCGAACAATTGCACATTAGACAAAAATACTACGGATTTGATCTCCCACATACCTAGCGTATATCGGTAGACCCCCTAGAATCCTGAGACCAACCGAGTAAACCATTTGGCCATCTTGTTGGTACATGGACCTACGTCTTCCTAGAGTGGAGGTGAACAAATTTGATGGCTTGGATCCCATGGGATGGGTCACTCAAATGGAACACTATTTGTTTTTTCATTACATTACTAATGAGTTTGTGAAACTTCATTATGGTGTTCTCTATCTATATCCTGAATGTTGGCAATGGAGAAAAAATGCACGCCAAGGGTATGTGGCTTGGAAACAATTTGTTGCAGATGTTTATGAATGCTTTGACCCTGACACCCACCATTTAGGTCGTTTGAACAAGTTGAAACAATATAGAATAGTGGAACACTTTATAGATTCCTTTAAGAACTTGGATTTCCACACGGAGGGGATGTTATATCCTTTTTTTCAAGAATTATTTATTAGTGGCCTAAAGGATGAAATCCATGCCCACATCCTAATGGATCACCCCTAGACTTAGGTGGAAGCTACTAAATGATATAAGGAATCACAACAAGTTGTCTCCTCCCAAACCAGAAAACCCTCCTTTATTACTCGCCTTAAACCCTCAAATCTCATCCCTCCTGCCACTCCACTCAAGATCCATAAATTGACTCGGGCATAAATAGTTGAACGCCAACTCAAGGGCCATTACTATAATTGAGATGAAAATATTTTCGGGGGCACAATTATAAGGAACATAATATTTTTATGGCCATCTCTAAGGTTGATTAAGACAAAAAGGTAGAGGTTTCCCCTATGGTAGAGCTACCCAAGCCAATTGATAACACTCCACCCTTTGATCCACCAGAAGTCGAACCAGTCATTTCACTAAATTCCCTCACTGGCTTCTCTTCTTCCCAAACCCTCAAGTTAATTGGCTACATTAAGCATCAAAAGTTCATCATCCTATTTGAAAATGGAAACACCCATAATTTTTTTCATCGTTGCATTTCCCAAGAAACCAATTTCTATATATGTGCAGTCAACAATGTTCAAATAATTATTTCCAATGGTGGTTCCATGAAATGTGGGGGCCCTTGTGAAAATGTGTTCCTCCAAATTGGTTAATACAACTTAAATATCATATTTTTGCTATCGACATGGGTGGTTGTGACATTGTGCTTGATGTGGAATGATTACACACTCTCGACCCCATCCTTGTTTATTTTAAGGAATTAACCATGCAATTCCAATAGAAGGAACAACAATATAAGTTCCAAGGCATCATAACAAGATCCCCTGAGATCATTAGTTCCCATAGAATGGAAAATATCCTAAAAAAAGGTCACTCGGGCAGTATTTCGCAACTCCATTCCATTCAAGCAGTTGTGACACCTTCTGTGCATCTTGAGCTCCAATATATACTCTCCCAACAACAACATGTTTTTACCACTCCCTATGGACTTACCCTTTCCTGTGGTGTTCGTGATCATTACATTCCTCTAGTTGATCCAGAATCAGATCCAAGAGGCTTCCCAGGTCCAGAAAAGGCTCAAAAATGAAAGTTCTCAGAATCGAACGAAACTAATTCCATTGTGACCGGCTCGTCACGCTGATTCTGACCATATATTTACTTTCTAAACCGACATCGTATGCGAGAGTTATCGCACTCTGACCGTTTTCCCAAACAGCTAAAAAGTCAACAGGTCAAACTGGCAAAAAGTCAATGCTGACGTCAGCATGACAACACCAAATCTATTTAATGATGTTGATGTGGCAGAGGCAGGTGATGACAAGTGGCAATCTATGACTGGGTAGATGTTGCAGACTTGGACCAATACTGTACCGACACATGGCATGTGAATTGTCAAATGTAGTGGTGCCACGTGGCCCAGGCATGGGCAAACACCTGGCACCCAGTCATAAAAATGTGGCAAGTTTTAAAAATATGTTTGGGGTTCGTGGGTTTTGAACCCACGACCAACAACCAAGCCAACGCCTTGAGAAATGGTCCAACACCCATGTGCCCACGTGTTTCTTGTTATAGTAAACACATTTAAATGTTTAAATATTGCAATGTATGTTATATGGTGGGTGGAAAGGGGTTGGACTAAGCCCCAACCCACGGTTTAATTGTAATTTCATATAACCACAGGGGCGCGGGCCTATGCATAACCACCAGCCACGACTTTTTATAACCCATATGACCACACCTCAACATACAGTTCAGTTGGCGTGGATTCCTAACACCTGTCTACCTAGATTTGGGGCCATGTGACCCGAGACTTGATATCTGGTGTGAGGGAATGGGTATATCCCTCGAGTTTATGGGGATATCATGTGACCTATGTATACAGAATGAGGGCTAGTGCACAGCCCTTTGGGCTGGCGCTTGGCCATATGGTATTAATATGACCATGCAAGAGGGGTGAATGTTGGATATAAGGAGATTATGCCTATATTAAAACAAAAATGGGTTTTATTATATAGTTTTGGGATTTTTAATTAATTCTGGCCTGTAGTTAGAGGATTTTGCCCATTTTTGGGAGATATTGGGCTCTTTTTGAGCCCAGATTTTGGGAGGAAGTTGGGGAAGGATAACCAACTTCAGATTTATATAAACTAGGCCTATTTGAGGACATGGGGATAGATAGATCAGAGTTATGCTGAAGCAAAGCCAAGCCAAAGCCATTTTTATGCAGGGAAGTTGTTGAGGAGCAGATGCTTGCGGGCCATTTTTGGGAGCTTCGGTCATCCATTTTGTGTGCCGTTTCTTTTGCTGGGTTCTACAGATCTGGAAGAACATGACCAGATTAGTCTTATAGTCTTATGGAACTGCTGTGATGCACTTATTGAGCTTTGGAAATAAATAAAGAAGCCTCCCCCACTGAGACAAAGGCACAGAGATGTAGGCAATTTTGTGCTGAACTCCGTTATCACTTCTTTTGTTATGGTTTGCTATTCTTATTGCTTTAGTTCAGATCTGTATATTGTCTTATGGATGCTATGCTTCTTCATTAAATCCTTCCTCTTTCATTCAGCTTCATAAATGGTTAATTAACACATGCAAATAATAACTCAACCACAGTCATTAAAAGATCTTTTTGGATCAAGTGGTATCAGAGCTAGTTGACGTTTGGATTTGAGTTTTTCATGTTAAATAGGGAAAAAATACATCATGGTGAAGGCGATATTTTTGCAGAGAATCCATTAATTGGATTGAGAAAGAGAGCTTCTCACAGTGAGAAGATGGCATCGGAAGAGGGACTTTCTCTTGATGAGAAAGAGTTTCAAAAAACTTTCCTTGCTATGTCGGAGATGATGAAAGTTTTGTACGAGGATTACTTGGAACGAAAGAGACCAGTTCTTGGAAAATATTCAAAGGGAAAAAGTGAAGAGGAAGAGGATCATCCTCAGATTCCTCCTTCACCTCCATCATCACCTCCTTCTTCTCCTTCTTCTTCAAGTTCAAGTTTTAAATCCAATGCAAAGAAACGTGTTCATAAACATAAGAATGAAATTCCATTATTAAAACTTGATGTTAAATTTGAGTTGCCCATATATGATGGTGAAGTAATGCAGAGAAACTTGACATTTGGGTCAGGCAGATGGAGGTTTACTGTAGTGTGCAACAGATCAAGGATGAGGCCACACAAATCAAGTTGGCATCTTTGAGACTTGCAGGCACAAATCTCATATGGTGGCAAAGCAAGTTGGAAAACAGAACACAACAAGTGGGTAACGTATTTCCATCTTGGAAAAGTTTCATTGCTGCACTTAGAAAACAATTTTATCCTTTGGGTTATAAAGAAAAAGCATTAATTGAATGGAAATCTTTAAAACTAAGAAAAGGACAAACAATGCAAGAGTATACCGATGGCTTTCAAAAAATGGCATTGATGTTAGATATCCCTTTACATACACAAGAAACCCTTATGAAGTATATATGAGGTTTAACTGCACATATTAGAAACATTGTATTCATGTTTGGACCCACTAACCTTGATGAGGTTTCTGTTCAAGCAACATATATTGAAGCAGAGAAAGCAGGTGTATCAGGGGAATCGTCTTCAAGGAAAGAGGACAAGAGGAAGTGGCATGGAAAAAAGGCAAATGCGGTGGCAAGAAAGGACGAGAAGCCCTCTTGCAAGCATTGCAAGAAAGAGGGACATGATGAGGACAGATGTTGGCATTTTCATCCCGAGAAGAGGCCAAATTGGTTCAAGGAAAAGAAGGGAAGGAAAACAGTGGCAACTACAATGAGACCCACAGACTTGGGAGCAGATTCAGGTGACGAATCTAAGATCTCATTGGTTGGTATGACATGTAAAATTGGTGAAGGTATTAATTGTAGAAGTAACTTGTTTCATATAAGGACCATCATGCCACACATTAATATAGACACATTAGTCGAAAGTGGATCTCAATCTAATCTAATATCAGAAGAATTGGTTAAGCAATTGGGGTTAAAAACACAAACTCATCATAAGCCTTACACACTTAAATGGATAAGCAATCATCATCAAATGCACATAACAAAGCAATGCACAATCAAATTTGAAATTTCATCTAAGTATGTGGACGAGGTAACATGTGATGTAGTGCATTTAAGTGAATGTGGAATGGTCTTAGGTAGTCCATACTTATATGATCGTAAGGAAATCTTCTACAGAACAAAGACTCAATATCAATTAAACAAAGCAGGTCAAGATTATGTGGTTCATGCTCATCATGTTAAGGCAAATAAAACACTTCAAACAATGGAACAATTAAAGAAGGCAGTTCAAGCAAGCAACAGACCAATAATTGTTTCAAATGAAGTAATTGATCTTAAGCATGAACAGGAAATGATTGTTGAATGGAAAATCAATCATAGTTTTCTTCAAGATAAGCTCATGTCGTGCAAATATTACAAGTATATCAGCTCATTTGCAATCATGTTTTTGATTCTATCGTTAGTAATGTTGTCTAAATGGATGATAGTTTCTTTAGTGAAATGTGACAGAGTTCAAATGGCTAACAATATGTTGTCAATGGTCATGATTGTGTTACAGTTGATCTTGATGAGACAAGTGCACATGACAGAGTTCAGAGATAGAGGACAAGCCGAGTGTCCTATCCCGAGCTTTTTGACTGGTCAGTAACCTTTTGGGGACCAAAAGGTCCTTAGTGGGGAGGTGTAATCCAGAATCGGATCCAGGAGGCTTCCCAGGTCCAGAAAAGGCTCAAAACTGAAAGTTCTTAGAATCGGACGAAACCAATTCCATTGCGACCGGCTCGGCATGCTGATTCTATCCATATATTTACTTTCTCAAACAGATGTCGTATGCAAGAGTTATTGCACCCTGACAATTTTCCCAAACAACTAAAAAGTCAACAGGTCAAACTGGCAAAAAGTCAATGTTGATGTTAGCATGACATCACCAAAGCTATTTAATGATGATGATGTGGTAGAGGCAGGTGATGACAAGTGGCGATTTATGACTGGGTCGATGTTGCAAACTTGGACCAATACTGTACCGACACGTGGCATGCGAATTTTCAAATGTGGTGGTGCCACGTGGCCCAGGCATGGGCATCCACATGGCACCCAGTCATAAAAACGTGTGGCAAGTTTCAAAAATATGTTTGGGTTCTGTGGTTTTTGAACCCATGACCAACAACCAAGCCAACGCCTTGAGAAATGGTCCAACACCAATGCACCCACGTGTTTCTTGTTATAAAAAACACATTTAAATGTTTAAATATTGCAATGTATGTTATATGGTGGGTGGAAAGGGGATGGGATAAGCCCCAACCCACATTTTAATTGTAATTGCATATAACCACAGGGGCACGGGCCTATGCATAACCACCAGCCATAGCTTTTTATAACCCATACGACCACACTTCAGCATACAGTTCAGTTGGCATGTATTCCTAGCACTTGTACACCTGGATTAGGGGCCATGTGACTCAGGACTTAATATCTGGTGCGAGAGAATGGGTATAGCCCCCGAGTTTATGGGGATATCATGTGACCTATGTATACAGAATGAGGGCCAACGCATAACCCTTTGGGTTGGCTCTTGGCCATATGATATTAATATGACCATGAAAGAGGGGCACGTGCTGGGTATTAGGAGCTTATGCCTATATTAAGAAAAAAGTGGGTTGGGATTTTTAATTAATTTTGGTCTGTAATTAGAGGATTTTGCCCATTTTTGAGAGATATTGGGCTTTTTTTGAGCCTAGATTTTGGGAGGAAGTTGGGGAAGGATGACCAACTTCAGATATATATAAAATAGGCCTGTTTGAGGCCATGGGGATAGTCAGATCAGATTTATGCTAAAGCAAAGAAAAGCCAAATCCATTTTTATGCAGAGAAGCTATTGAGGAGCAGACACTTGCGGGCCATTTCTGGGAGCTCCGGTCATCCATTTTGCATGTCGTTTCTTCTGCTGGGTTCTAGAGATCTGAAAGAACATGACCAGATCAGTCGTGTAGCCTTGTAGCACTGTTGTGATGTACTTATTGATCTTTGAACAGAAATAAAGAAGCGTCCCCCACTGAGACAAAGGCCCGGAGACGTAGGCAATTTTGTGTTGAACTCCGTTATCACTTCTCTTGTTATGGTTTGTTGTTCTTATTGCTTCAGTTCAGATCTGTATATTTTCTTATGGATGCTATGCTTCTTCATTAAATCCTTCCTCTTTCATTCAACTTCATAAATGGTTAATTAATACATTCAAATAATAACTCAACCACAATCATTAAAAGATCTTTTTGGATCACTTGTCTTGGGAAACATTCTTCCTAGTGTCCTCCCTTATCATCATCCATCTTCCTAGAATAATTAAATTGAGAAAATTGTTCAATAATTGCTCGAAGCGAGTGTTATTCGTCCTAGTACTAGCCCCTATTCTTATCCTATGGTCATTATAGTCAAGAAAGAAGGCACTTGACATATGTGTCTAGACTTTCATGCCCTCAACAAACTCACTGTCAAAGAAAAATTTCCCATTCCTTTCATTGACGACCTGTTGGATGAATTGAGTGGTGCTCAGTACTTTACTAAACTTGATCTTTGTTCTAGCTACCACCAGATACATATGAAAGAGGAAGACATTCCCAAGTGTATATTTTATCCTTGTATAATTATTTACTACAAACATATTTTCAATAAAATAACATAAAAGATACAATGGAAAATACACACATTACATAGAGATTTTCCCCCTGGACACCCAAAATGGAAAAAACAAGATATTCTGTATTCATTCACACCATACATTGTTTAAAATACAATATACATATAGGATCTCATAGCATCCAAAACCCTAATCCCATAACCTGTATTAGTCAACAAACCTAATTCCTTAACCAGAAATAGAAACCATCGGCGAAAATCATGTGAAGAAAAACCACCCAAAAACGGACGCAAAAAAAAGCAAAAACAATGGACACTAGATCTATCCATGCAAAGAATATAACACACACCCAACATCCTCCCAATATAACACACACCCAACATCCTCCCACTTGTTGTTTTATTTTCATACATGGGGTTACAAGGTTACATAGTCAACAATCCGAGGAAGCAATGCCCATAGATCATCTACACTAAGAGAACTTCTCTCACATATTTTGTGAGAGAATATGCGACATTCTTCAAAGTGTCCACCTTCATCAGCTCCAATATCATGAACAATGGAACTATTACACCCATCACTAATAGTTCTTGTTTGTAGCTAGTATAGAGTTCCAATCTTAACTCCCTTCAACAACACCATTGCTCCTCAAACCATCCTACAGGTTTATTTTTCAAATGTTGTTTTTACCCTTGCATTGTCCATTTTTCTTACATAAATCAAATTACTGGTCAATATTGGGATGTGTAGAACACTAGGAAATGTTAAAATCCTTCCATCTATGAGCCTCAACTTGACTCTTCCTCATCTTACAATTCTGGTTGTCGAGTCATCACCTAAGAAAAAATTACCTCCATCATACCTTTCATATTCATAGAACCACTCCCTAAGGGGAGTCATATGAAAGGATGCACTTGAGTCAACCAACCATGCCTCATGATCTGCATGTGTGCTTGAAGAACCAATTACACATCCATTCCTTCTTCTTTGGAGGTCTTTTATTCTTTATAGGGAGTACCTTTAGATCCCTTCTCTCTCTCAACATTCTTGGATCTACATTGCTTCTTGAAGTGCTCCTCTTTTCACATCTCAGGCATACCTTTAAAATTTTTCCAGGATATTTTGATCTAACCTTAGATTTAGATCTCCCACTTGAGGACTTAGATCTATTTATTTCCTAGGAGAGTCCTCTTGGAAATAATGCATATGTGCTCTGTCCTTCCATGTTCTTCCTTCTCATCTACTATGAAAACAAGGATGAGACCAAATCATCAAAACTCAAGGTAGTTGTATTACTACCTA
This sequence comes from Picea mariana, assembly GCA_032191745.1. NCBI lineage: Eukaryota > Viridiplantae > Streptophyta > Pinopsida > Pinales > Pinaceae > Picea > Picea mariana. The sequence goes on from JASDQU010012350.1 coordinate 154,278, forward strand.
TGGACACAACTAGGCTATCCCCACGAGTCTGGTAAAGAGCACAAAAAACTGATACACTTATCTTCATATGAAATTTTAATCTCAACATATAATAACTGACCCGACAATGTATTGATGGCATTTAGATGCTCTGTCACTGAGTCTCCATCTTTCATTCTCAGGTTATATAGCTTCTTCTGCATGAACAATTTATTTACCAGGGACTTAGACTAATACAAGTTCCCCAACTTATCCCATAAATCCTTGGTTGTATATTTCCCTGACACATTCAATAATAATGAATATGAGAGACACGATTAGATTGTGCTCTTTGCCTTCCGATCCAAATTTTCTAGTAACCTGTTGACATTCTTGTATGTGAAATACCTAGATCCACCAAAATCCACTAATATTTGTCTACCAATAGATCTTCCATGTTGAGATTCCACAACTCAAAAAATTTCCCATTAAATTTATCGATCTTTATTTCCGAACTACTCGCCATTTATTTTCACTTGAAGAATCAATACCATAGATCTCCCACTATAATAAGGCTTATCATAGTCTCAAGCCAAACCCCTGAAGCCAATAATTTCTCTGATACCAAATGTAGATTTTAACCTTGTAAAATTATTTACTGCAAACATATTTTCAATAAAATAACAAAAAAGATACAATGGAAAATACACACATTACACAGATATTTTTCCCTTGGACACCTAAATCGGGAAAACTAGCATATTCTATATTCATTCATGCCATGCATTGTTTACAATAAAATATACATATAGGATCCCGTAGCATCCAAAACCCTAATCCAATAACCCAGATTATTTAACAACCCTAATTCCTTAACAGGAAATAGAAAACCATCAGCGAAAACCATATGCCAAAAAATTGTCCAAAATGGACGCAAAAAACTGCCAAAAAATGGACACTAGATCCATCCATGCAAATAATATAACACATACTCAACACCAAGACCTAATTTCGAACTCACAAGAGTCACTATGCGTTCTTGTTCATGCCCTTTTGCCTATGTAATTCTCCCTCCACTTTCCAAAGTCTCATGAATCATGGCTTTCATCCTTTCCTCTGTCATTTTGTCTTGGTTTTCTTTGGTGATATTCTCATCTATAGTAAAAATTGGAAATCCCATATCTCCCATGTGGATCAAGTTATCCATCTAATCTATCATCATAAAATCCTCCTCAAACAATCCAAATGTTCTTTTAGAGCCTAGGAAGTGGAGTACCCAGGTCATATTGTCAGCAAGGATGGCGTATGGGTGGATCCTAAGAAAATTGAAGCTATGAAGGATTAGCCTCTCCCTAAAAATCATAAGAGATTGCATAGTTTTTTGGGTTTAATGAGCTATTATCGTATGGCCCAATCGTAGCACCTCTCACTGCTCTTCTTAAGTTGAATGCTTTCACTAGACTCCAACAACTGATTAATCCTTCCATGCCTTGAAAGAGGCTACGTGCACGACTCATGTCCTAGAACTTCCTAACTTCACCAATACTTTTTTCTTGGATTGTGATACTTTAGGAAAAGGAATTGGGGAAGTCCTCATGCAAGATGGAAGTCCTTTGGATTTCACTAGCAAACAACTTTCAGAGAGACATTGGTCCAATCAATATATGAAAAGGAAACGTTGGCTATTCTGCATGCCATGGATTTATAGTGTCCTTATCTATTGGGGAAGTGCTTCCAAATTAAAATCAATCATCAGAGCCTCAAGTATTTTTTGAAACAAAGAATTTCATCCCTGAAGCAACAAAAATGGGTGACCAAGCTATTTGGCTATGATTATGAGATCATTTACAATAAGGGAAAATAAATTATGGTTGTTGATGGTCTTTCTAGGAAGTATGAAGAAGAAGGGTCCCTCTTTTCTCTCTCCTTCATTGTACCATATTGGCTCCAAGTTGTTCACCAGGAATGGCTCCAAGATCCTAAACATACTTTCCTAATCCAACAATTGCAAAACGATTCTTAATATTCTCCCGGGTACTCGTGGAAGAATGAGGAGATTCACTATAAAGGCCATATGTATTTAAGAAAACATACACAACTTAAATCCATGGTGCTTTTTGATCTTCTGACTTGTGTTCTAATTACCTTTTTATTGTTTTAAAGGGAAACTAGAAAAATATAATTTTATTTTTCAAACATGGGGTTCGTATGTTACTTGCGAATTGTCATGCACTATCTATGCCAAGGAAATATATGCAATCTGGATTCTAATGGTGATGTTTCAACAAAAGGGATGTTTGAGAGAAAGGGAGAATATGTGTTACACATGATTTTGGTCATCTTGGTGATGTATTAATGATGGTGTACTTAGGCTCCCAACAAGAACTTTCTCTTGAGAGAAGTGGCATTTATCTCCTTCCAGAAAACATATTTTCAAAGTGAGTTCGCAGGCTACATATGTCCTAGGGTGCGAGAATGACCCATTCTCGCAGGCCACCTTCATCTAGGGTTTGAACTTCTCGCAGGTTGCTCTATACATAGGGTGCGAACTTGTTTTTAAGCTTGGAAAAGAGATGAAGTCTCGAGGGTTCTAGAAGGGAATCTTCTAGAAAATGGGTTGGCATTCATATGGTTGTCATTTTATTGGTTTCCCTGATTTGGTGGGATCATTCTCATCCATGTAACCATCTCACCCTCTACTATATATTGAAAGGATTCTCATGGAAAAGGTTAAGCAATATTAATTGAAGAATTGGTGAAGGAATTGTGTGAAGAACCTAGCTTGAACAAAAGCTTGGAGACTCTAGTAGGTCTATCAAGAGGAATATGATCTTCTTCATACAAGGACAGAGCAAGTGTGTGTGTTGGAACCAAGAGTCATCGAAAGGAATCTTGTGACATCAAGGTGATCAGGTTGTATCTTCTACTTTCAATTAATATGATACAACGGCATGTCCTTTTCCCATAAAGTCATTCTTACTTTATTGTGTAATTCCTTGATCATACAAATAAGTTGAAGACTGAATATGTTTTGCTATCTTCACTTTGGTTGGTTTGTGTTGTCTTGGTCTTGACCTCACGAGAGCACCAGAGCGGAGCGGGAGCAACAGAGACTTAAGGAAGCGATACAAAGGTATGTCACTTGTTCCTCCTTACTAGCTAATTCAATGGTTGTAACTTAGGGAAAGAGTCATGTCATGTCCTATTTTGTTCTGGATCCAGGTGGATCTAGGGAGATATATTAGTGTTCTCACCTACCGATTAGTCTGATAAGAAAATTGGCGACCCCACTGGGGATGCAACCCATTTTTTAGTGGTTTTTGGTGTTTTCCCTTGGCCATTTTCTCTTGCCTTACCTTTCTTCATTTCTATCAATCTATGAGTCTTTAGGAAACTCTGATAGACTCTCTGGGTCCAGAAGTCCCTTCAAAATTTTTGTCTTTTTCCAAAAATTTTCCTAGTTTCAGGCCTTCTCGCACTGAACCCCTCTGTGGCCTACGAGAACCCCTTGAGTTCGCACTCTGCCTTTCAGTCCAATGCGATATTCTCACACCCTAATTGAAGCCAGCCTACGAGAATGCTCCATTCTCGCATTGTACATTACTGATAGCCTGCGAACCCTTTTTTAAAATTTTTGGATTTAAGGATTTTGTATGCTTAGATGCCCAGATCTGTATAGGTGTCTGATAAGAACTTCTTGGGCCACTGGTTGATTGTTTCTTGACTTCAGATTTTGTGCACGATCAGTCTTCGGAAATCAAAGGCTCTTCTTGTCCGTCTTTTTCCCAACTCTCATCTCTTCACTTTTCTTAACAAGGATATAATCTCTGATCCTGGAATCTGAGTACTTGTTTGGTTAGGAGCCGATGATCGGTTTGAAAGTTGGGATTGTCTGTATTTCTCATTTTCTCATCACTTGGAAAATCATTGTTCTCATGCAACTGAAAAGACTAGTCTTGTCTGCTTGTCATTTTTGTCTTCATTGAAAGATTGGTTTGGGTTTTGTTTATTGATTATTTTTTAGTTATTTGTTTTCCTTGGTTTCACCACCATGGTGGTTCTTTTTGAAAAGTAAAAAACATTTTTCTTTTTAAAGGCATTTTTCATTTTGAAAATATTGGAAATCAATCGTTGAAATAGTACAAATAGAGAATTGTCATTGTTACGTGATTCGTTGATATTGCATTGTAAAGGAGATTGCATATCGTAGTTCAAGATTGTTCCATAAAACTTCTCTTTCCTTCCTGTACATAGAATTCATCGAATGAAAATTGATATCTTTCATTCCTATCTATGCATTGCTGGGTTAGAGTCTCACACAACATCGGTTTCATCTCTGTTTCCTTTTGAGTAACAACAACCTTGAAAATCAAGCGCTAAACTAAAATTTATCAGACTTTTTACAACTTTGTTAGAAAACCTACATTAGTTTAAGGTGTAGGGATTTGGAATAGGTTGAAAGGATAACTTTCCAAAGCTATCAAAAAAAATTAGTATCTTGCGGTAGGGAGAGTGAAATCCAATTTTCGTATAGGCTTTCTGGGATCCCCCTCTCACACAGGGGTTATGCACGAGGTCGCATTCGGGTGAATTACGAAGATTATCCCTATGTGGTTCAACTGTTTGTAGTGGTCGGATCATATATTGGGGGTCACTTGAAGGTATACCCACGATTATGTGTGGGAGCCTCTCGGGTTGATTTTGGACTTGTTATCCTGCCCATACGTTCCAACTGGACTGTCGACTGTACCCGCCCAGGGGCTGACTATGAATTGGTGACCTTAGTAGCCATAATATTTAGGGTCCCACACAAGGTGACAGTGAAGGGAAGTCTCACTACCTGGAATAGACGTTGGTCAAACTCACTCGGGCTCCTTGGAGGGTAAATTCACAATTACTTTGTGCAAGCTTGCACCAAGGCGTAAGTCCGTTAAGCAGGTCGCCAACGTAACTAATCCACCCGCTCTATCCCCGCCCCTTCCTATTTTGATCTCGTGACGTTGGATTTCATCACCAACTAGTGGTTTCATCGTAGGAAGGTTTGTTTGATTGATTGCTTCTTAGATTCATAGTGTGTGTTGTTTGTTTTACTTAGTGGACCTTAGGTCGAGTTAGTGTTAATGGCATCGAATCCTGAGAGTACCAATGGAGGAGCCCCTTCTCCTGGGGAACCTTATACCTTTCCTTCATTTGGAAACTTTGGTCCTCCGTATATTGCCACACTTATTCTTCTAGGACTCACCATCGGATTACCAGTTTGGTTGTTCCCCACTCCTGTGATCCAGAATCCTCCCAATGTTTCAACTGCACCTAACACTTTAGATGTCATTACACCACCCACACATCAACCTCATGTCGAATTTTCGCCTTCTTCGTCCATCAATTCGCCTTCCATTTCTCCTTCTTTGCCCAGTGAAAGATCTAAAGAAAGTATCCAGGTTGATCAGAAGAAGAAGAAATGGAAAGAGAAGAAGAAGAAAAGCCTAAAATGGACCAAGGCCCCAACAACATCAGATGTTGGCTCTAAGAAACCAGTTACCATTAATAGTACTGGGAGTGTTGATGAGGTCAACAAGATTAATCTGAAACCCAAATTCCCTTGCATTCTTTGTAAGGGTGACCACTTTCTAAGGGATTGCCCCGGTCTTATCAAGGTCTTAGAATTGTGTTCCTCCATGTCATCGACCTCTGCTAGACATGCCAATGATACCCCGTCAACTAGTGATGTTAAGGTTGGTAAGAAGAAGACAACTGTCAAGTTTCCTTGCATGTTATGCAAGGGTGATCATTACTCTCACCTTTGTCCTCGCATGGATGAGGCTTCTTCTCTTTTGGAAAAACTTCAACTTCCAAAAGGTTATCGTAATATTTCCCCCAACTCATCGTTAGTTGATGAACTGGTCAATCCGGTTCCATCCCCGGTCAGTTTGGTTGATCAGGTGGTCCATCTGGTTTCCTCCTTGATTGAACTATAAACCCAAGTAGCTGATCCAGTTCCATCATCGATCAGCCCCACTCTTCATAAAAAGAGTGTAACCCAAGTGGTCGATCAGTTTTTATCCTCAGTTGATCCCACTCTCCCATTAGAGAGTGACTCCAAAGCAGTCGATCCATTTCCACTCGTAGACCCCATTCTCCTCTTGGAGAATGAAACCAAAGTGGTCGAACCGGTTCTGTCATCGATCGATCCCACTCCTCCTTTAGCGAGTGCCACAGTGGCTGATCCAGTCCCTTCCTCGGTCAGTCCCACCCTTCATCCGAAGAGTGCCAAAGTGGCTGATCTAGTCCCTTCCTCTATCAGTCCCACCCTTCATTTGAAGAGTGCCAAAGTGGTCGATCCGATTCCATCATCGGTCAATCCCACTCTTGCTTTGAAGAGTGCCTGCGTAGTCGATCCGATCCAATCATCGGTCGATCCTACTCTCCCTCTAGAGAGTAAACCCGATACTGCCCATGTTTTTCTCATTGATACAGAATCTACCATGCCGGGGGGCATTCCTCCTTCTCCCGTGAAACCCCCTCCAAGTAATGAGGCCATCCTTTTTGATTGGGGTGCGCTAACTAGACCTCGTCTTCCCTCTCACATTCCTTTCCAAATTACAATACAGGTTTGTGTTCGGGACGTTCCTCAAATGCTGATAGATGAAGGTGCATCTGTTAGTATTTTGTCTTCTGTTGCTTGGTACGCTTTGGGTTGTCCACAGCTTGCACCGGTTACACAGAATCTGTTATCTTTTAACAGAAGAACTAGTCAACCTTTAGGGACCCTCCCTCAGTTTCCCATAACTTTGGGAGGGAAAACTGTCTTTATTGATGTCATGGTAGTCTGAAACCCCTTGGATTTATCTTTACTCCTTGGGCGACATTATGTCTATCCCATGAAAGCTATTGTGTCCACTCTTTTCCGTGTGATATCTTTCCCTCACGATGGAAGAATTATGACTATTAATCAACTTTCATTCATCGGTCCTGACAAGATTACCTCCCTAAATGGTTCTTATATGCAGACAATATCGCCCCCGCCACATGTCAATTATGTGGCATTGTCTCCAATGACTTCAACCTCTGATGATTTAGATCCGGTAGTTGACATGGTGATCTTTTCGGTTGGGCTATTGGAGCCTAATCTCCTTACCCCTGTTGTGGCCTTCGACATGTGTTCCTTCTAGAGTGATTATCTTCCATCCAGTGAAGATCTCTTGGAATCCATGACTGAGTTTTGTCCCTTGACATGGTGTCCTTCCAGAGAATTATCCTCTTGGAATCCATTATCAAGAAGAAGCTACGAGCACAGTTTCTCTTCTCTGTGGCAAGCTCATTAAAAAATGAAACAGAGGTTACGAGCATAGTTTCTCTTCTCTGTGGCAAGCTCATTAAAAAATGAAACAGAGGTCATGAGCATAGTTTCTCTTCTCTGTGGCAAGCTCGTTAAAAAATGAAACCGAGGCCCTGAGCATAGTTCTTTTCCTTCGTCAAGCTTGTTAAAAAGTGAAACAGTCACCTCTCTTGAACCTTCTTTTCATCCACCCTTCTCCTTTTTCTCATCTACTAGAGAAATTGGTGACAACCTCAAAGTCAGTGAATGAATTGAAGCTTGGAGGGCATGTCTCCAGCCTTCGATGATCATTCTGGAGCTAAGCCACTAGCTTTTCACGATGGGGGCATACCGAGCTTAGTCTTTGTTCTTTCTCATGCTCGTAAATACATGAGAATGCATCCAGGTAAAATTTTATGTCTTTTTCGGACCTATATGGATACACAAAAAAAAAAAACCCTGGAGTCTCCTTTAAGCTCTTTTCATACTCTCTAAACATGAATAAATCGTCGAGTGATCTTGCTTCTTTTTCCAGTCATTAAAGGTTTGAAAGGGCGTCTTTCGAGTGATAATTTATCTCTTTTTTCGGCCTCGCAAGACTAACATTATGAAAAAGGACAACATTAGAGTCATCTTTAAGTTCTGTTCAGACTCTCTAAACATGAAAAGATTACCGAGCGACCTTGTTCTTTTCATGCTCGTTTAAGTATTTGAAGAAAACGTCTGTTAAGTGATAGTTTATCTTTTTTTCAGTCTCATCAGACTACTTTACAAAAAAGGAACTGAGAGAGTTCTCTTTTAAATGTTTTTCCAGACTCTATAATCATGAAAAAACTTCAAGTTTTCTATCTTTGGACTCGTTAAACAAACATCGAAAGACCCGTAATGGGACCGAACCACTCCTTCCTAGGGTTCGTTAAACATACTCTGAAGGACTCATCCGAAGGATAAGCTTACATCAACAAGCATATGTTATCCTCCTCAAGCTTGCGTAAAAATAAAGAGGTACTCACCAGAAATGGTGGGGGAAAATTTGGGAAAGGGATGTGTTTTCGTATTCATATTATTGGCAGTAAGTGTCGCTCCTGAACATGACACCCCCTTATTCATTATCTGAAGCCGGTTTGGGAAATCTATTTGTCTCTCATTCAACTTGCTATAAGGTCATATTTTGAGTCATCTTTGAGTCAATGCTGCCAAATCATTGGTCGTGTCATTCATATGTTCAAGAGAAGTCCATTCGAAACCTCTATTAAGCCGGCCATCTGCAGTTGTCCATTCTCTCCGTGTCGACCTTCCCTGTGTCCAGTTCAATTGACATCATACTCTGTTCCGCCTTCAAAATCTATTACTTATTTCGTGTCATTGATGGGGGATACATTAAGGCCCTCCTGTGACGAGTTTTGTTCCGTCAACTCCAACTCATTATCCAGAAACAAGACTTAGAAATTATTTGGTACCTTGGAACTTGCATGCCTCAATGGCAGGTTTCCTCGCTTTCGACAGTGGGTTTTCATCATTGGCCCTTGATCGGGAGATTCCACCGAATGTTCGACCTCAACTCATTTATTCACATTCGATGGATTGTACTAGTGTACCTTGGGAGTCATTGACATTAATGGTGATTTCCCTCGCACTTGTTAACGATTTCATCAACGACTGGTAATCAAGTGGTTTCTACCATGTTCGACTTCAACACATGTAATCACATGGTTAGATTCATACTTTCAGGTGATGAGATTGAAGACCCTGGATCTCATCTCTTTGATCTAGATTGCGATGGAATATGTATAATTTTCTGACACATAGATCCACTTTGTATGTCTCATGGCTATGTCGTCTTAATTTGAATTTTCTTGCATGGATCTACAGTGTATTCTTGGTGGCTATGCGATATGTTGATGGCATGGATCCATAGTGTATGATTGGTGGCCATGACCTATGTTTATGATGTCATCTGTCTATGATTTGAGTATGGGAATGCCTACCTCAGAACTAGTATGATATTCTACAAATGCTTGGTTGTTTGCAGGTTTCCGATTAGGTGCGCTCCTGGGTTTCGACACACACACACAGTTTACAAAGTATTTCGGCTGTCACAGATTCTAGCCTCATACTTTGGGGGGCATTCCGTTACACATGTTTTTGGTCATCTTGGTGATGTATTAACGATGGTGTACTCAGGCTCCCAACAAGAACTTTCTCCTGAGAGAAGTGGCATTTATCTCCTTCCAGAAAACATATTTTCAAAGTGAGTTTGTAGGCTACATATGTCCTAGGGTGCAAGAATGACCCATTCTCATAGGCCACCTTCATCTAGGGTGTGAAATTCTCACAGGTTTCTCTATACACAGGGTGCAAACTTGTTTTTAAGCTTGGAAAAGAGATGAAGTCTCGAAGGTTCTAGAAGGGAATCTTCTAGAAAATGGGTTGGCATTCGTATGGTTGTCATTTTACTCGTTTCCCTGATTTGGTGGGATCTTTCTCATCCATTTAACCATCTCTCCCTCTCCTATATATTGAAAGGATTCTCATGGAAAAGGTTAAGTAAGATTAATTGAAGAATTTGTGAAGGAATTGTGTGAAGAACCCAGCTTGAACAGAAGCTTAGAGACTCTAGTAGGTCTATCAAGAGGAATAGGATCTTCTTCATGCAAGGATAGAGCAAGTGTGTGTGTTGGAACCAAGAGTCATCGAAAGGAAGCTTACGACATCAAGGCGATTAGGTTGTATCTTCTACTTTCAATTAATATGATACAACGACATGTCCTTTTCCCATAAAGTCATTCTTACTTTATTGTGTAATTCCTTGATCATACACATAAGTTGATGATTGAATACGTTTTTCTATATTCACTTTGGTTGGTTTGTGTTGTCTTGGTCTTGACCTCACGAGAGCACCAAAGCGAAGTGAGAGCAACATAGACTTAAGGAAGCGATACAAAGGTATGTCACTTTTTCCTCCTTACTAGCTAATTCAATGGTCATAACTTAGGGAAAGAGTCATGTCCCGTCCTATCTTGTTCTAGATCCAGGTGGATCTAGGGAGATATGTTAGTGTCCGCACCTACTGATTAGTCCGATAACAATATGAACGAACCGGAACCGAGTCACCAAATTCTAAATCACTCAAAAGTAAGGAAAACAAGAATTGAGTATCTAGCATAGCCGGATGGAAGCAACATGTTGTTACCCTAGTCTAGGATTAATGAATATGATAGCTAAACTAATTATGTTGGCACAACCGAATGAAAGAAATATGCTATGACTCCAGTCTCAACGTAATGAAAGGGAAACTAAACTATTGTAGAAAGGAAACACACATTGGCCAACATCTGATCCTAGTGGTGACTATATTGAAGGTAGTTCACACCCTCTTGTTAGTATAACATCAATAAAATCACTCTACATATAGATAACCAATTCAAACACTTTTGTGATCACACATAAGAATTGAAAAGAACAGAATTAAACACTATCGAAAAAACAAATGCACATGTTACAACATAAGATAATTTACCAACTATGATAGAGTAATTAAATGAACACGATAGACACAATACTTAATCCAAAGAACGAAAAATATGTTACAATGTAGATACAGTACATAGTACCTATTTAAGGAGGGGGACCTACCTCCCTATGAAAGGAGTTGGTAGAAATATTTAATCATCTACTGAGCTCAAATGCACATCACACCAAAAATATGACTAGACGTTGCAATAGTATATTTCTTATTAGACTGCAAAATTAATTCAAAATTACAATCCTTTTCTAACTCTCATTGATTCAAGCCTTTATACATTTCATTACATTCTCTCTTTAGCAAGGAAATATTGAGGACATCCATGAGGGTCTACGATCCTTGAGTTATTCCCAACTTCGTTTAACAAACTTCCTAGAATAGGGATGGTGGAGATTCATATGACTCAATCTCCATGGATTATTTGGATATTAGTTGGAATGGTTTCTCATGTTGTTGTCAACTTACACAGTTCCAATTGTTCACCCATTCTTATTTTCTTTGAATTTTCTTCCTCATCCTTTTATCATGGGGTGCTACACTTGTGGCGGTTTCCTTGGCATCATTACCACAACTAGTAGCTCAAGATCCTATTGGAACTTTTTTCTGGGGTTGTTGTAGCATGTTACAACCATGAAGAAGGAGGTGTTGCTTGTCCCAAGTTGCATAAATGAGCATATCTTGTTTCAACATCATAGCAAGGTGTTGCAACAATGTAGAGGAGTGTCGCAACAATAGAAATACCTATTGCAACAACCTGGAAAGGGTGTTGCAACAAATTGGATTGTATTTCTTCCAATTCCTTTCTTCTCGTAGCAACCACATTTCATTAGTAAGAACAAAAAAGGTTAATACTCCCTCTTTTATAATATAAAAACCACTCAAAGTGACATACCTGAAGGAAAATGCATTAATTATTTTGAAGGTAGAAGTGAAAAGGACAATAGAGTGGCACAAAAAAAGGTAATAAATGATATGAAAAAGATTGTTTTGTGGACACCCATCATCTCGCCCCAACCAAAATTGTTGCATGTCCTCATGCAGCTAATCAATCTGAATATGAATGAGTGTGTAATGTTCCCAATTTTCCCCTTAAGAGGCATTTAGTGTTATTGTATGAAAGTGACCTTATAAAGGCACTTAAATAAAAATAAAGTGAAATTAGTCACTTAATAAAATAAAGGGGGGAAAAGTAGTTACACTAAAGAGACCCAACGAAGGGTTATAAGAGGAAGAGAGGAGAGC
>JASDQU010012351.1:16850-37985 GCA_032191745.1 Picea mariana
TAGGCCCCGTTTGGGTAAGCTAGTACATCAACTTCTCGGGGTCGTAACTTTTGCATACGATCTCCATTTTAGGCGTGTGATAGCCCATTGGAAAGGTATCGTTGAGGATATTCATTTTGGGGGCTCAATGATGCCTTTGGATATCATTGAGGACCTTGATACCGAAAAACCTTCATTTAGGCCCTCAAAATGGCCCCGGAAGTAAAAACTGCTAAAAATAGTAAATTGCCAAAAATGTCAGAAAATTGTTTTGAGCCAGTTGGAAAAGGTGGGTGGCCATCGATATCCATATGGATCAGGAAAAGTCAAGTTGAAGCTCATGGATGGAAGGATTAGAACATTTCCTGGTGTTCTGCACATCCCAGGATTGGCCAAAAATTTGATTTCTATAAGCAAAATGGACGATGTAGGGGTAAAATCAGTGTTTGAGAAAGAAACATGCAGGATGGTTCGAGGAGCAATGGTGTTGTTGAAGGGAGTTCAGATTGGAACTCTATATAAGCTGCAGGGAAGCACTATTAGTGATGGGTGTAATAGTTTTGTTATTCTTAAGATTGGAATTGAAGAATTAAAAACTCCTACAGTCTCTGGAGAAAAGGCTATGTTGTGGCATCAAAGACTAGGGCATATCAGAGAGAAGGGATTTCAACTACTACATGGTAAAGGTATGATTGAAGATATGTCTAACTACTCTTTGGATTTTGATTCCTGTGAACATTGTGTATATGGGAAGCAAAATCGGGTAAGATTCCCTTTTGGTGTAACAAGGGTAGAGGGGAATTTATAGTTGGTGCACAATGATGTGTTTTGTACCTATTTTGGTTCCATCACTAGAAAAATCTGTGTGCTATGTCTCATTTATAGACAACTTCTCGAGGAATACATGGATATATTTCCCTAGGAAGAAATATGAAGTCTTTGACATGTTTAAAGAGTTTAATGCTCTTGTGGAAAACCAAACAGAGAAAAGAATCAAGGTGCTCGGGATGGATAATGGTGGAGAGTTATACATAAATGAATTCGAAGATTTCTATAATAATTGTGGTATAGAAAGACATAAGACTACTCCATATAAATCTGAGCACAATGGAGTTGGAGAAAGGATGAATAAGATGTTGATGGAAAAAGCAAGGTGCATGCTCAATGGTGTCGGGTTAGGTAAGGAGTTATGGGCAAAGGTAGTGGGTACTACATGTTACCTGGTCAATCGATCACCCTCATCAACATTGGATGAAAAGAGTCTAGATGAGGTATGGACTAGAAAGAAACCCTTTCTCACGCATCTTAGGGTATTTGTCTGTGAGGCCTATGTTGACGTTCCAAAGGGAAAACATGAGTAAGCTAGATAAAAAGGATGAAAAGTGTATCTTTATTGAGTATAAAGATGGTTTGGAAGGTTATATGCTTTGGAACCCAGAAACTAAGAAGGTAGTGTATAGCCGAGATGTGGTATTTAGATAAATCAAAGATGTTGTCAAACATGAAGTCCTACAAAGGAAGGAAGAACTAGAGAAAATAGAGTTTGAGTTGAAGGACGATGAATCAGACTCCACAGAATAATATGAATCAACAAAAGAATATCCTCAGGCTCCAGTATTAAGGAGATCGGTTCAGGAAAGAAGGAAACCAGAAATGTATACTCCACCTTATTTCCATTTAAATTTTGCTTTGTCTATTATTGATGATGATTCTATAACTGTTAGGGAGGTAATGGATTGAGAGGATGGAAAACTCTAGAAAAAGGCCATGGTTGAAGAAATGGAAACTTTGGATAAGAACGAGGCTTGGGATCTAGTGGAGTTTCTAACTGGAAGAAATCCCATTGGCAACAAATGGGTATTTAAAAAGAAGCTAAATGTAGAAGGAAAAGTGGATAAATACAAAGTTCGATTAGTAGCAAAATGTTATTCCTAGGTTGAGGCAATTTACTTTGGTGAGATTTTTTCTCCTGTTTCCAAGTTAACTTCTATTATATTTCTTTTATCTGTTGTTGTTGTGTTTGATTTTGAAGTAGAACATATGGATGTGAAGACAAAATTCCTACATGGGGATTTGGAAGAAGAAATCTACATGAAGCAACCATAAGGATTTGCAGTGAAGGGAAATAAATAGCTAGTATGTAGCATGAAAAATTCCCATGTATGGGTTAAAAAAATCACCAAGGATGTGGTATCAGAAATTTGATACTTATATGTTGGGACTTGGCTTCACAAGGAGCAAAGAAAATCTCTGTGTATTTCAAATTAATCGATAATCATCTTATTTATTTGGTCTTGTATGTGGATGATATGTTGTTGATAGGAAACAACAAAGAGATTATCCAGGATGTGAAAACTCAATTGTTCTCTAAATTTGACATGAAGGATCTCAGTGCTACAAATTTCATTTTGGGTATGGAAATTAAAAGAGATCGGAAAAACAAGAAAATTTGGTTAAATCGAAGGAAATACGTCGAGACGATATCATAGAGGTTTAATATGTAGGAATGTAAATCGATCAAGGTTCTTAGTCCTATAGGTGTAAAGTTATCTGCGGAGCAGTGTCCCAAGACACAGGAAGATGAAGAGGACATGTCTCGTGTTCCATAAGCGAGTGTGGTTGGAAGTTTGATGTATGCAATGGAATGTACTAGGCGAGACATTACACATGGAGTGAGAGTTTTGAGTAGGTATATGTCAAAACCATGAAATGAGCATTGGACAACAATAAAGAGGGTTTTCAAGTATTTGTGTGGCACTACTAGTTATGGATTGTGCTATCAAGAAAGAATAGGACTGGATAGAGTGTTGGACATACATGGGTTTGTTGATGTAGCCTGGGCTGGAGATCTAGATCGTAGAATATATACAAGTGGGTATGTGTTTAACCTATTTGGAGGAGCAATCAATTAGATGAGAAAAAGACAGTTTGTAGTGGCACTCTCAACTACAGAAGTTGAATACACGACAACCACTCATGTAAGCAAGGAAGCAGTATAGTTATAGAGATTGTGTTCAGGTATTGGTTTGGCACAACCAACTGTAAGGATAGATTGTGACAGTTAGAGTGCAATCTTCTCGATGAAGAACCCAACTTATCATTCAAAGACAAAGCATATTGATGTTCAATATCACTTTGTGAGAACATGGTTGAAGACAAGAAGGTGTTGTTGATGAAGGCGAACACTTTGGAGAATGTTGCAGATTCATTAACAAAATCTGTGAGCACTGAGAAGTTCTCTTGGTGTAGAGTATCTATGGGAATTGTTGCCCTAGGTTGTTGACTATGTAATCCTGTAACCCCCTATATGCAAAGAAAACAACAAGTGGGAGAATTTTGGGTATGTGTTATATTCTATGTAAATTGATCCCACGTGCTGTACACTAATATGGGAGGGAGGGTTGCAGGTGTGGGAGCCCTTGAGAAAAACAAATTGGTCCATTTTTGGTGGTTTTTCAGCACATGGTTTTCACCAATGGTTTTCTAATTTCGGTTAAGGAATTAGGGTTGTTGACTATTCTAGGTCAATGGATTAGGGGTTTCGATGCCACATGATTCTATATGTATATTGTATTGTAAACAATGAAAATATGAATAGGAGATTAGAGGTGTGGTTCTAAACAGGTTGTTGGTTTTCCTGGTTTGGGTTTCCAGGGTAAAAATATCCGTGTAATGTGTGTGTGTGTGTGAGTGTGCCATTGTATCTTTACTGTTTCATTAAGAATTTGTTTGCAGTAATTAATTGTACAAGGTTAAAATCTACATCATTTGATGTATCTTTGAAATTGTTACACCTATGAGTTTTAGTTTTCATCCTATGTTAGCATGATATGTACTCTACATATTCCCACTAGTCTAATCCAATTTCAAGTATCCAAGAGAAAGTTAGGTTCAAACTACTAAAACCTACTATTTTGTGTGCCTTTTAGGTGAGAGAACTTGTATTGACTACCATGTCACCAATTTTTTTTGTCTCTTATTCTAAAATTTGAACATGAAACACCTTGATCCATATTTTTTCTATTCCCATAAGTGGCACTCGATTTGGACCTCAAAATATAAATATATGATTGTTTTTGTGAAACCACCTATTATCACTCCAAGGAACTCTTTGTGGTTGTGGGTCAACGATGCTTGGTAACTTAAAGTAAACTTGTTTTTGTATTTTGTATGTGTGGATCAATGGGATGACTCAATTATAGTATGGTATTGAGACAGTCAAAATGAGAATCAAATGAACCAGTGCTCTCAAGGATCAATAATCAGATGATAGCTTTTAAAGTGGGTGAGAAGACAATGCTTATAAACCAAATACAAATGTAGGGTTTAATAAACAAGGATAAGAAACTATTAATCAAGTTATGAGCAAACCAATGAGATGACAGTCATTCTGTAGCTGAAACAACTTGAATAAAAGTATAGAAAGAAAGATGAGAATCTAACATCAATAGAGAGAGAGAAAACTGTGATTTGTATTATCATATGAAAGGTCTCTTTACAATATAGTATTTCTGCTATCCAAAATCCAACCTTTACTTTATCAAAATGATAAGTATTTATAACCTTTACAATAGATCTCAAATCCCTAAAAAATGGATCTAGATTTCTAAGAATAGAAAACAAAAGACAAAACTAAATACAATAGGATAACTAAGAACTAGTTCCTATGAATCGAACTGTCTTCAAAGATTGTCTTCAACATCCGGTCTTCATCATTGCTATGTTTATGATGTGTCATGGAGGATAGGACACATGTCTTCAGTAGTTGGAAAACTTTCAACAGTTGTGAACAAAGCTTTAGTTGACCAATTTAGCATTCTCCTCCAAAATCTCCACGAATCTTTGAAACTGAATATTTTATGATTTGGTGATTCATCGTTTAGATGTCCTCTTATCCTTTAAATCACCCAAAAACTGCTCTGTTCGAGCTCAAATCTTCAAAATTCTTACTCTGCAGTTTCACCAGCTATTTCGCCTTAGGATTTGCTAATTAGTTGATGAAAGCTTTGCTTTTCAACAACTAATTGGTTATAATTACGCCTTCTGTGTTGGTGAAAGCTCTGTTTTTTCAAAAAGGAAAACTTTCGTATCCAAAACTGTTGTTCCATTACAAATCATTATTTATTTGATTGATCTCCCTGCAAATTTACAACAACCTGTGCCAACACCTGTAAATCTGGATGTGTGGTAATTTTTGCCTTCAATTTTTTGATTTTCTTCTTCAAGCGCTTAACTAACCACCATAAGTTGTTATAATCCTTTGTGATCTTTTTCCTCTTCTTCTTCTCCTTTATACTTTCACGTGCTAGCGTCTCAAACACTGCATTGGTCTTTGCAAAATTTTATGATAAGGCTTTATATCTTGCCTTTATCACCCTTTCTAAAACCTTTTGCTGTGCTATTACCTCTTTCAACTCCTTAATCTTCTGTGTTTTCTTTGATTTCTTATTTCTTGAGGTTTCAACTTCATCTTTGGAAGTAAGAACTTCAAAATCCTGTGCAGGTTCCATGGAGTACTCTGGACTTTGGTTGGCTGGACTTTCATCTTCCTTTTCAAGTTCTGTGTCTGAATCTGTGTATGGCAGATTTAGAACATTTGTCTTTTTTACTGTGGATTGCTCTGAGTTTGTTTCAAGATCTAGTTTCTTTTTAGCTTTCTTGGGATTTATGCTTGAATTTTTGTCTTTTGATGGTTTTGGGAGAGCTCTCCTTCTCCTTGAGCTACTCCGAGGGGTTGACTGTTTCTTACATGCTTTCTTCTATTCATTTACATGTTGAGTTTGGGTTTCAAAACATTCCTAGAAGAGAAAATGCTGCCAAGTTCTTTCTCTCTGTCTCAATTCTTCCAAGATGATCATTTTAATTAGGCGATAATGACAAAGGACATTTTTGATACTGAATGGTTCGGCTTTGATCTTATTACATACCTTGGCTAGGCTTCTATGAAGAAAGAAAGGCAAATTTAGAAGGACCTTCCCTGTGAAGTGATCTAAGAGTTTAAAATGATATAACATTAACTTGTCATACCTGCCCTCTGAGGTTAAGTATAACTGAATGCCTTTGAACAAATCCTGCCATTCATCTTCAAGGTAAGAAATAGGGATACTTTTCTTCTAGGTTATAATTCAAAATTTTGTCTTGAGGTATGATCTAAAATCCAAATTCTTGGTCACTGTTGTCTTAAACCAATTTTGGCCTGTTCTGGGTAAACCGGTTGCTGAAGCGATGGAAGCTTCATCAACTATCAGCTCCAGCGAGCCCACTATAGCTTTCTTTCCATCATAAGACTTTGCAAAAACCTCCGCAATTGCCTGGTGATAACCTTCCTGTAACCTTTCCACATATGTCATACAACCTGCGTCTGAGAAACACTTCTGCACCTCTGGATAAGACTGGAAGAAGGATAAATTGTCTAATTCTTTCCTCAGAAGTCGTCCTCCTTGATTCCTTGACATCTGCAACTTAATCGCCAACTAATTTGTACATGGTTGAAACAACAAACTTATTAATAAAGACCAGGCTAGCGTTGGTGAAAACAACTCTGTGTTATCAATGAAATATGAAACCCCAGAATAGAAATTTTTGAACGTTGTGAGTTTGAAATAGGAAATGGTGATTTGATTTGATGTCATCAACTAACTGGTACTTTATCCTCCGGTTGCAATGATGATTAAGAGTGCGTCACGTCTTCAAACCCTTCTCTGTCTACCCCATGAATTTCGTGAGCGCAATCTATCATGATGTCCTGCTAAAACGTGATGAAAAGATGTCATCACACATTTGCCTCCATTAACTCTCCATGATGATTGTATGACGTGTGTCCGGCGTATCCTTTTGGGTTTCTGGAGTCGTTGGAGGAAAACCTGTGTTAGCACTTTCATCGGCTCGCTTGTTGCTGAGAGTATGCTTTAGTCATTGAAACCTAGGGCTTTCACCAACTAACTTCAACTTCAAAACAGATGTTAGCTAGTGAAAAGCTTTTTTCTCGATTTTTTGAAAAGACCTTTTGATGATCGATTTATTTCTAGGATAACATCTTAGATCCTATATTCTGACACTTCTAAAATTTAAAAATTTAGATAGGACCCTAATTTATGACCATGCTATCATCTACAAAAAGGAACAAATTGACTGATTCATTTTGAGAGATAACATTTGGCTCCAGCTAGGATGGAGACCTCCCTGTGAGGTTTCCAAGAACCTAGTTTGACTCAGTAGCCTTATTTACAATTTGAAATCAAAACTGATTTTACTCAGTATTCCATTGGGCATGGAGTTATTGACGAAAACAAAACAAAACCAAAATTGAAAAGGATATGTACAAATAAGAAGGCTTTAAGGAAAGCCTCATGAAAAGTAGAGCTTCAGAAACCGCCCATTGAATGGGCCACCTGATACTTCTTCACCTACAAGATCCCGGAGGACAAAGGTATTGTTCTGCTGGTTGATGCTATGACAAATGGAACTGTCCAAAGTACATCAAACTTGCCATGTTTTCGCTTTTCCTGTCTTGTTGCATCCCATTTCAGAACTAGATCCCCTGCCTTGAAAATATCTGTCTTAACCTTTCTATCAAAGATTTCTTTCATCTTCCTTTGGTGTAACTTTGTCTTTTCCAGAAGTTGTTCTCTGTCTTGTTGCAACTCTACCAAATTGTGGATCCTCCTAGTTAGATCATTTGGCTCAGAGTCAACTTCTTGTAAAATTTTTGCAACTGGTAGTGCAAGTTGAACAAGAAAAATGGCTTCAGTGCCATATACCAACTGGAAGGGGGATGTGCCAATTGACTTTTTATTTGTAACTCTGTCAGCCCACAAAGAAAATTTCAACTTGGAATCCCAACCCTTGGTATTTTGTTCAAGCAACTTCTTTATGATTCTGACTAAACTCTTATTTGATGATTCAGCTAAGCCATTTACCTGTGGATAGTAAGAAGTAGAATGTACTAGCTGAATTCCCATCTCTTCACATAATTTTACCAAGTGTTTATCATTAAATGCAATAGTGTTGTCTGTGGATATTCTCTTAGGGTAGCCAAATCTAGAGAATATGTTTTCTTGTAGAAAATTAATGATGATAGTGTGATTGGCATTTCTTGTAGGAATGGCCTCAATCCATTTGGTAAAATAATCAGTAGCCACAAGGATCCATTTATGCTGATTGCTAGAAGGAGGATGAATCTCACTTATGAAGTCCAAACCCCATTGCTAAAAAGGGCTCGTGACCACAACATGTTTGAAGGGAAGAGAATTTAGCTGCTGGTTGCCTGCAAACCTTTGACACTTGTCACATGTTTCCACAAATTGACACACATCTGAAAATAAGGATGGCCAATAGTAACCAGCTCTTAGGATTTTATGAGTGGTAGTCTTCTAATAGTGATGTCTTCCACACTCACTATTATGAAATTCAGTCATGATTTTAGTTGATTCCTCTTGGTTTATGCACCTCAATAGTATCCCTGTTGGATTTTTCCAAAATAGTAAGTTATCATTAATACAAAAATTTATGGCTTTGAGCTTTAAAGCTCTCCTTGGTGTTTTTGTCAAATCTGAAGGAACTGATAAATTCTACAGAAAATAAATGATGTGATTGTATCATTCACAGTCAGCTAGGTGAGGAGAAACCTGCAAATTATCACTACCTCCGTCTTTTGAAATCTGAATGTCTTCTGCATTTATACCCACAAAATTGATCTCAAGCAACTTATAATTTTCTTCTGCAAGGAGCTTGGCAAGGCCTTGACCTTTCACAAGTTTTGTTGGCTTGATCTCGACATCAAATT
This sequence comes from Picea mariana, assembly GCA_032191745.1. NCBI lineage: Eukaryota > Viridiplantae > Streptophyta > Pinopsida > Pinales > Pinaceae > Picea > Picea mariana. The sequence continues at coordinate 25,615 of JASDQU010012351.1, forward strand.
CAATTAACTTTGCTATCCACTTACTCCTTTTTCCATCTGTGTCAGGTTGTATAAGCACATCTTTAATTGAGCTGGAAGGTACATAAGCTATTACCTTGGCTTGAAGAATGTAAATCCTGAAGGATTTTAATGACTTGATGAGTGCATATGCTTGTTTTTCCAATGGTTCATACTTTACTTCAACATCTCTCAAGACTTTACCGAAGAAGGCAACTACTTGCTCCTGCTCATCAACATTTCTCTGCAATAGTACAGCTACAATTGTATCTTTTGAAGCAAATGAAAAGATATAAAACTCCTTATCAAAGTTAGGACTGATTAAAACAAGGGTTGTTATAATGGCTTCTTTGATAGCATTGAAAGAGTGTTTAGCTTCTTCATTCCATCTTACTCCAGAATTATTTCTTAACATACAAGTAATGTGGTTTGTAAGTTCTGCAAAGTTTGCTATAACGCTCCTGATAAAGTTTATAGTTCCAAGGAAAGACCGAATATCCTTTTTTTATTTAGGAAGAGACAATTTTTTAATGGCTTCTACTCTTTCTGGATCAATCCTTACCCCATCAGCTGAAACAATATGTCCAAGCAAATTCCCTTCTTTAAGTGCAAAATTAGATTTCTTAGGATTAAGAGAAATGCCATACCTCCTGCATTTTAGGAATGCCTTCCTCAAATGCTGCAAATGATCTTCATGGCTGCTTGAAAAAACAATTATGTCATCAAGATAGATCAGAACAAATTTTTCTTTCTCTCCAACGAATGCGATGTCCATTGCTCTCTGGAAACTAGCTCCAACATTCATCAGTTCGAAAGGCATCTTTTCATACATGAAAGTGCCCCATGGAGTGGTAAAGACAGTCTTTTCTTTGTCATCTGGATGGACAACAATCTGATTGTATCTGAAGAACCCATCAATAAAGGACATCACACTTGACCCTGATACCTTTTGTAGAATGTGTTCCATCTTGGGCAACGAGTAGTTGTCTTTCCTAGAACACTTGTTTAAATTTCTGAAATCCACACAGAGTTTGATCTCTCCATTTTTCTTTCTGACAGGTACAAGGTTAGCAATCCAATCTGAGTATCTGAGAGGTATAATAATTTTAGCATCTAATAATTTTTTGATCTCTTTTTCCATGGTAGGCAGCAACATAGGGCTGAAATATCTAAGCTTCTACCTAAATGGTTTAGTATCTTTATTTAAAGGAATCTTGTGTTGAATTATCTTGGTGTTGAATGTTTTCAAGTCATTGTATTGCCAAGCAAAGATATCAACAAATTCTCTTAGCAACTCACCATAATCAGCCTTTTGTTCTTCAGACAGATGAGAAGCTAAGTTGACATATTTAGGATCTTGTTCACTGGCTACATTTAACTGAAAGACATCTGAGTCCTCTTCCTTCTTTTCGAATTTGACAGCCACATCATTATTATCAAACAACCTTTCTAAAGGGACCAATCCTTTAGGAATTCTGTTGGTGGACAATTGAACAATTTCATGTGCTCCAATTTTACTTCTTAGCTTTGGCTTCTCAGATCCTTCATCATGTTCATTCTCCAAATCAATCTACAAATCTACAAACTCATCCATCACTACAAGGAATCTGGTGAGTTCAACATCATCTTCAAAAACCTTCCAAAACTTTACAGTATCAAGGAGTGATGGCCTATACTTTACTTGGACTTCATAGTACAATTTAGGAGGTAATGGAGGTATGAAAGAGCAGGTTGAAACAACCAATGAATCAACTAGTTCATTCATGGCTCTAGGAACATGAGTAATCTTGAAATCTGTAAAAGCATGAATCACTGTCAAAACTTCATCTCTATAGGCTCTTAGCCTAACATGTTTGGCCTGGAAAGATTTGTTTACTTGCTGAATTATTAAGTCTGCATCTCCAAATACCTGTAGTCTTTGAATCTTCATCTCTTTGGCTGCAATTAATCCTAGGAGTAGGGCCTCATACTCTGCAATGTTGTTAGTTTCTTTAAAATCAAGCTTAAAAGATAAATGAGTGGTTTCCTTCAATGGGGAAATAATGACTATGCCTGCTCCAGCTGATTCTCTTGTACATGCCCCATCAAAGAACATTGTCCATAAATCATTTTCACCTATTTCTGTTGGCTGCACAATGGGCTGCTTAAGTAATAATGATTCAGAAAGAGTGTCGTCAATTTGAAGTATACATGAACCCATACCCGTGTCCACTGAATAAATTGGGTATTGACTGGATTCTGATCATCACTGATTATGTATGCAAGTTGAGATTCTCTATACAACCTTCTGTTTTCTCCACCGAACACCGGAATGGTGGCATATGATAGATTCATTTGCAGAGTTCCACCAAATCTTTTCATGAAAGATCTAGACAAGAGACATCCAAATTTGGGAGGGATGTCTGCCACAACCACATCCATCACCATGGTTTTCATTGATGTTGAGGTCAAGGTCAATGGCAAATCTTTAATAAGCCCAAAGCATTTAACTCTCTTGGATTCAAAAGAAAGAAAATCATGATAAGTCTTAGTGATTTCTAGACCAAGTTCTTCCATCACAGCCTTTGGCATCAGATTATGAGATGCACCTGAATCTAAGAGACAATTGTGCAAGATTTTGTCATGAATGTTCAAGGAAATGTAAAATGGTGGACAACTCTCATCCCTATCTTCAATCATAGGGCCTCGGACAATAGTAGGCTGATTATCTTGAATGTTGAGGATATCAGTAGAGTCATAAGTGCAGCTAGGATCAAGGGTGCTCAAAATGTTTTTCTTAAATGACTCATTTTTCATTAGCTCAACTAGAGGGATTGGAATTTTAATTTTTTGGATTTCTGCTTCAAGATTAAAAGATAAAGAGGTCTTGTCAGATGTTTTTACCTCGTGGGATGATGCTTTTAATGCAATCTATGGTTCCTTTAAGTTATGTTGATCTGGATTCTGCTGCTTGGCAGGTACACAGTTTTTCTTTTGAGGAGGAGGTGTAGTACTATGTTTTGCAGCAGCTACCTTAGACCTGAGATTGTATCTATTTTTCTCATCTGCCTAAAATACACCATTGTCATCAGAGAGTTCGTTAATTTGTTCATTTGCAAGGGCCTCCTCATAATCATTTTGAGTAAAAAATGAATTTTCCAACTCTACTTTGAAACAATAAATATGGTCTTCTTGATTTTCAGGACATTCCTCTTCATCATATTCTTCCATCACAACATTTTGAAGATGAGCCTTTATCTTCTGATCCTCAATAGGATTTCTTTCTCTCTACAAAATCTACACTTGCTGATTATTTCTTCTGAAGTTGTTTGGATTATGATTTGAATTTCTGTTTGTATAATCATAAGTGCCCCTTCCTTTCACAGGCTGTTGGTTTTCAATTTTAAGTTTAGATATATCAGACGTTAAAGACTCTAACATTTAACCATCTTGTCTAGTTTTGGATTAGTATGGGATGAAAAAGAAGCTTCATCTCTAGGATTTCTTCTATCAGTGTTTCCCTTCAACTTATGAGTAGCCAATATATTCGATTCCACTTCAAGGGCAGAATCTTACATTAGAGATAAGGTAGGTGACCTTCTTTCTCTCAACAACATACAGAATTTTGAATCAAAAGAATTTGCATATGTGATTTTGGCAGAGGCATCTGAAGGTTTTATCTCGACTGGTATTTTACTGTACATCCTATTGAACCTTTTAGTGAAATCAGAGACTGATTCACCATTTTCTTTCCTGAGATTTCCAAATTCAGTAATATAGTACAATAAATCTCTTCTATCACCCCAGTGCTTCAAAAAAATACCATCCAATTGCTCTATGCCAGCTATTGAACTGACATGAAATTCTTTGAACCACTTCTTGGCATGGCCATCTAAGCTTTGGACAAAAACTTGAGTCCAAACATCTTCTTCCTTAATGTTAAGGTTTTCTGCATAACTGTAAAAGGCCTCTATATGTTCTTCAACAGTCACATCACCTTCACCTGTGAATTTGGGCATATACTTCTGATAGTCTCCTGTAGGCATGGCTGATACTGAATTTGGAAATATCAATGGTGCATACCTCGCAGCTAGGATTTGTTGCATCTTGGTCAAAGGAGGAGGTGCAACCATGATTATTGGTGAAAGAGGTGATAGGCTTTTCTCTGATTCCTCAGCACTGGGGGGGTTTAATTTAAAAGGGGAAGAACTCTCTGATAGGAAAGAATTTTTGTATGAGGCTATACAGAATTTTGTAAGCTATTCAACCAAGTTTTCCTTACCTTTAGCAGACAGTTCTTGAAGAATATGTTCTACAACAAGGAGGCTAGTGTGAATGTGTATATGGTCTTCTTCCCGTTGCAAGTGAAAATACTCAAGGGATGATGAGCTGTGATTTCTTTCTAAAGTTTTAGATGATTCTTCAACCAAATTTGAGCCTATCACTTCTTCTGTAATGACCTTTTTCTCTTGATAAGAAATAATTGATTTTTCTGCAGTTGTTACAGATGCTTTTTCACTGACAATCTTAGAGGAAGAAGATCTAGTGTTTTCTGTTATGAACTTCTTAGAATGAGAAAGAGGACTACTTTGGGTACCTGATTTTGAATTTTGACCTTGAAATGATCTTCCTCTTCTGAGAATTAGTTCAGGGTTGGGCACTGGTGTGACAAGTGATTCTTGTGGATTCGCCCTGGTACTAATCATCTTTGGAGCCAGGATGAACTTGTGGAGTCGCCAGATAGATGATTACAACCAATGTAATGTCTAATCTTTGTCTATCATCAAAGATCAACTATGTATCGTCTCCCAGGAAAGTTGAGCTTCAGTCTCCTCTCCCTGGCAACGATGCCAATTTGTTATCACTCCAAGGAACTCTTTGTGGTTGTGGGTCAAAGATGCTTGGTAACTTAAAGAAAACTTGTTTTTGTATTTTGTATGTGTGGATCAATGGGATGAATCAATTAAATTATGGTATTCAGACAATCAAAATGAGAATCAAATGAACCAGTGCTCTCAAGGATCAATAATCAGATGATAGCTTTTAAAGTGGGTGAGAAGACAATGCTTATAAACCAAATACAAATGTAGGGTTTAATAAACAAGGAAAAGAAACTATTAATCAAGTTATGAGCTAACCAATGAGATGACAGTCATTCTGCAGCTAAAACAACTTGAATAAAAGTACAGAAAGAAAGATGAGAATCTGACATCAATAGAGAGAGAAAACTGTGATTTGTATTATCATATGAAAGGTCTGTTTACAATATAGTATTTTTGATATCTAAAATCCAACATTTACTTTATCAAAATGATAAGTATTTATAACCTTTACAATAGATCTCAGATCCCTGAAAAATGGATCTAGATTTCTAAAAATAGGAAACAAAAGACAAAACTAAATACAATAGGATAACTAAGAACTAGTTCCTATGAATCGAACTGTATTCAAAGATTGTCTTCGACATCTGGTCTTCATCATTGCTATGTTTTTGATGTGTCATGGAGGAAAGGACACATGTCTTCAGTAGTTGGAAAACTTTCAACAGTTGTGAACAAAGCTTTAGTTGACCAATTTAACATTCTCCTCCAAAATCTCCACGAATCTTTGAAACTGAATATTTTATGATTTGGTGATTCATCTTTTAGATGTCCTCTTATCCTTTAAATCACCCAAAAACCCTCTGTTCGAGCTCAAATCTTCAAAATTCTTACTCTGCAGTTTCACCAGTTATTTTTCCTTAGGATTTGCTAATTAGCTGATGAAAGCTCTACTTTTCAACAACTAATTGGTTATAATTGCACCTTTTGTGCTGGTGAATTGTTTTTTCAAAAAGGAAAACTTTCGTATCCAAAACTGTTGTTCCATTACAAATCATTATTTATTTGATTGATCTCCCTGCAAATTTACAACAACCTATGCCAACACCTGTAAATTTGGATGTGTGGTAATTTTTGCCTTCAATTTTTTGATTTTCTTCTTCAGGCGCTTAGCTAACAACCATAAGATGTTATAATCCTTTGTGATCTTTTTCTTCTTCTTCTTCTCCTTTATACTTCCACTTGCCAACTTCTCAAATGCTACATTGGTCTTTGCAAAATTTTATGATAAGGCTTTATATCTTTCCTTTATCACCCTTTCTAAAACCTCTTGCTGTGCTATTACCTCTTTCAACTCCCTAATCTTATGTGTTTTCTTTGATTTCTTATTTCTTGAGGTTTCACCTTCATCTTTGGAAGTAAGAACTTCAAAATCCTATGCAGGTTCCATGGAGTACTCACGACTTTGGTTGGCTGGACTTTCATCTTCCTTTTCTGGTTCTGTGTCCGAATCTGTGTATGGCAGATTTAGAACATTTGTCTTTTTTACTGTGGATTGCTCTGAGTTTGTTTCAAAATCTAGTTTCTTTTTAGCTTTCTTGGGCTTTATGCTTGAATTTTTGTCTTCTAGTGGATTTAGGTGAGCTCTCCTTCTCCTTGAGCTACTCTGAGGGGTTGACTGTTTCTTTCATGCATTCTTCTGTTCATTTACAGGTTGAGTTTGGGCTTCAAAACCTTCCCAGAAGAGAAAATGCTGCCAAGTTCTTTCTCTCTGTCTCAATTCTTCCAAGATGATCATTTTCATTAGGCCATAATGACAAAGGACATTTTTGATACTGAATGGTTCGGCTCTGATCTTATTACATACCTTGGTTAGGCTTCTATGAAGAAAGAAAGGAAAATTTAGAAGGACCTTCCCTGTGAAGTGATCTAAGAGTTTAAAATGATATAACATTAACTTGTCATACTTGCCCTCTGAGGTTAAGTATAACTGAATGCCTTTGAACAAATCCTGCCATTCATCTTCAAGGTAAGAAACAGGGATACTTTTCTTCCAGGTTATAATTCAGAATTCTGTCTTGAGGTATGATCTAAAATCCAAATTCTTGGTCACTGTTGTCTTAAACCAATTTTGGCCTGTTCTGGGTAAACCAGTTGTTGAAGCGATGGCAACTTCATCAACTATCAGCTCCAACGAACCCACTGTAGGTTTATTTCCATCATAAGACTTTGCAAAAACCTCTGCAATTGCCTGGTGATAGCCTTCCTGTAACCTTTCCACATATGTCATACAATCTGCATCTGAGAAATGCTTCTGCACCTCTGGATAACACTGCAAGAAGGATAAATTGTCTAATTCTTTCCCCAGAAGTCATCCTCCTTGCTTCCTTGCCATCTGCAACTTAATCACCAGCTAATTTGTACATGGTTGAAACAACAAACTTCTTAATAAGGAATAGGCTAGCGCTGGTGAAAACAACTCTATGTTATCAATGAAATATGAAACCCCAGAATATAAATTTTTGAACGTTGTGAGTTTGAAATTGGAAATGGTGATTTGATTTGATGTCATCAGCTAACTGTTACTTTATCCTCTGGTTGCAATGATGATTAAGAGTGTGTCATGTCTTCAAACCCTTCTCTGTCTGCCCCATGAATTTTGTGAGCGCAATCTATCCTGATGTCCTACTAAAATGTGATGAAAAGATGTCATCACACATTTGCGTCCATTAACTCTCCATGATGATTGTATGACGTGTGTCCGACGTATCCTTTTGGGTTTCTGGAGTCGTTGGAGGAAAACCTGTATTAGCGCTTTCACCGGCTCGCTTGTTGCTAAGAGTACGCTTTAGCCATTGAAACCTGGGGCTTTCACCAGCTAACTTCAACTTCAAAACATATGTTAGTTGGTGAAAAGCTTTTTTCTTGATTTTTTGAAAAGACCTTTTGATGATCGATTTATTTCTAGGATAACATCTTAGATCCTGTATTTTGACACTTCTAAAATTTAAAAATTTATATAGGACCCTAATTTATGACCATGCTATCATCTACAAAAAGGAACAAATTGACTGATTCATTTTGAGAGATAACACCACCCATTTAAGCCTAGTTTTAATACTATATGAAAACCCTAACTTGTACAACCTATATCTCCTAAATTATAATGAACAAGATTCTAAAATTTTGGCCAAAGATACTTTTCTATTTGTTATGTCTAACCCCACAATTCTAACACCAATAAAATATTCTAAAAATATATATAATGAAAAATCTACAATGACTTGTTTGGAAGTACAAATCTAAGGATTAATTACTCTGATGCCAAATGTCATGAACCAAATAGCCAAATAAACATGAAAATGACCAAACTCAATAGTACCAAGCCAAAACAGAGAATCATATTTAATGGGGCAAGCTCATATTACATGGTATAAATGCATAAGATAACATGATCATTCAAATGAGTCTGCTTAATGCATACATAGGAGATACAAAGGGCTAGAAGGAAATAATAAGCCTACATGACTATAATTAATGTAATGATAATTAATTAGGGGTATTCCTTAGGGGTTTAACATCCCATTGAAGGGGGATCGTCATCTAGGCATGCACCTACATAGGCCCACCCTCCTTATCACATCCTATAGAATTTGATCCTAAGCATTCTACCATGAAATATGGAACCACGTGTGGCCCTCTAGAAAATTTACACAGTGCCATCAAAAAATCAAGGTCAGGCTTTGATATGAATGCTAAATTAGAGGTTCTTTAGGAGGGAATAACATATGAGTCCCATGAAATTGCACAACATACCACTAAATTAGTGACTGGGGCATTGTCCTTGCCGAAGGAACACACCTTGATAGACTTGAGCACCTAGTAGGACAAGGGAATTGAATCCTATATCACTATTCCCATTCATATCTTACACTCTCCCTTCCACTCTAGTCATATCTCAAAGGTCATCCCCTCAAACCATCAATATGGGTGACGATCCAAGGCCTGAAAAAGAGAAGGGGATGTCACTCAAACAATCACATGTAGTCTAGAAATAATCCTCTTATAGGGATTGAAAAATAAGGCACTAGGTAAGAAATCAAATATGAAAAAGGCCACATCACATGCATATATTGAGTTTTGATGAGATAGATAACTCACTATTATTAGGGCACTCAGAGCATGAGAATCCTCAAAGGAGTCTCCTCAAGGATCCTTCTATCTATAGATAATAGGGGCCTAGGAATCACTTGAAAGTTTCATTCTCCAAGAAGGACCACAAATGTACATAAACCTAACCTTCTTTTTGTTCAAGAAACCATGACCACCACATTAGACTATCACACTTATTTGAGGAAGTACTTATTGGACTAGGATTTTGAGTTATTGAATACCATTAGCCACTATGGTGGTCTTGGGGTTGGGTTGAAGCTACATTACAACCTCATTAGCTACATAAAATGTCAAAATGCAATGTTGGTCACCTTATTCTCTAATAAGTTGAATGCATACATTAATTTTCTTAACAATTATGGCTCTTTGATCAATCAACAAGGGTTTTTGGATGACATCTAGGATAAGGGGCTAAAGGAATCCCCCTCACACATACTAGGAGGGGACTTAAACATGATATTAAATGCATTTGAGAAGTGGTGTGCTAGAGCTAGTGCTGACCCTTTATATGAGTATTTCCTTATTTTAAAAAAAAATGCATTACTTGTGGATATTGAACCTATCTTTCTCCTCCCCCACCTAGATGAACAAAATACATGATGTTGATTATATTAACAAGAGAATCAATATTTTTCTTATTAAGGAATACATCATCTTATAGGTAATCCAATACAGATCACATGTTCAACCAATTTACCGCCTCTTATTTCATGATTACCATGCTTTGGTCAAATTGAATTAGGACCCCATCACTAAGGAGAACAAGGATTCAACTATGATCCAATTTCAAAAAAAACTTCCATAGATCAAAGGGGTTAAAAAGGATTGATGCAATAGAAGTTTGGGCATGCAAAGTCTTGTATCGAGGGGGTTTATACCAACGTAAGAACTCTTCATGAAGGGGCCAAGGATACTAAATCCTCGTAGGAATAGTCTATGGAACTAGACACCTTGGAAAAGGAGAGGCATAAACTACTTTCCTAGGAGGATTCATGATGGTAAATGAAGGGTAAAGTAGTTTGGCTTCAAGTAGAGGACCAAAACATGACATATTTTCACATATATGCATAATATAAGAGAGAACATATTTGAAGAATCATTGATGATAGAGGGGGATCTGTGAATCATTCAACCAAATAAGTGAAGTTGGAGTGTTTTAATACAATAATATCTACACTCAACCCCCCCCGCCCCACAAGGAAACCCTTGGAAATATCCTATATGTGGCCACTATTTTCTCTAGGTGGGTGGAGGATGAAATGAATGACCTCTTAATGAGACTTGTTTCATTGGAGGATCTCAAACAAGCCCTTCATCAAATACATAGTGAAAAGGCACTAGGACCTAATGGTTTTCCCATGGTATTATTTAAGGGATTTATAGACTTACTAGGCATGGATCTCCTTAAGTTCATCAAGGAGTCAAGATCGTAGAGGATGGTCTTATGGGATTTCAATACAACATTCTTAGCCACCATCCCCAAGGTTAGTGTCTCTCTCATTTCAATAATTTTGGACCAATTTTTATTTTTAATTATATATGCAAGCTCATCACTTGAACCATCTTAGTGAGGCTAAAACATTTCTCTCATCCTGCACCTCTAAGGAGAAAATGGGCTTCCTTGGAGGTCAACACATCTAGGATGCAATATGAAAAACTCAAGAAGCATATCATTATGTAAAGACTAGCACCATAAGAGATCCTTCATAGCCAAGATTGAACTCTCTAAAGTGGTTACCACACTGTGTTCCCTTTCATCTCTCGGATTAAAGCTTGCATTAAATTAACCTCACTTGTCATTCTTATCAATGGATCAACCTCACCCATCTTCCCCACCTCAAGGGGATTGAAGCAATGTTTACCCCTCTTCCCTATAGTCTTCCTAGTTCTCACATAAGGCCTTAGTAGGATTATCCATGGAAAGGAACATCCAAGCATATTAGTTGTAGGAAGGTTCTCCATCACCCATCTAATGTTTGTAGATGACCCACTCTTTTCTGGAAAGGGTACCGTGATCAAGGCAAAGACACTTGATACAATAATAGATCTCTTCAAATTCATAATGGGAATGGAAATCAATCAAGTGAAATATTCACTAAGATTCAATTTGGTTCCTCAAGGACATGGAGAGATGATAAAAAAATTCCTACCATTTGATGTTCAAAATTTTGAATTCTCCTCTCTTACATGGGCCTCCAACTTAAGCCAAACAACTACCATGTAAATGATTATACATGGATTACGGAAAAGATTAGAGCTCGCATTAACAATTGGAATAACATGTGGTTCTCGTTGGTCAAAAGGATAGTATTGATGGAAAGTGCACCACAAGTGATCCTTGTGTACTTGCTCTACCTAGCTAGTCTCCCCAAACACATCCTTATCAAGAAAAGGAAACAATGGTTTACCTTTATATAGAAAGGTAACATATAGGATGGATGACACCCTCTAGTCTCATGGGAGAATCTCTCTAATACTAAATACATGGGTAGTGGGGGGAATCAATCTAATCGGGAAGTTTTCCAAGGAGCTGGCAACCAAATGGGTGTGGAAATTGATTACAAACCATGGCCTCTAAGAGGTGTTCTTAATGGGAAAATACATAGCACCATTGATGATGGAATATTGGATAAAACACCCCATTAAGAATCATGGGAGTAAATCAAACTTTGAAAATCCACTATCTCATATTTCATTATCACCAACTATTAGATCTATTTTCAAATTGGTGATGGCCCCAAGGTCTGTCTTGAAATTTATGAATGGGTAGGGGAAAATTCATCATAGAAGATGCCCATACAATTGCAGTAAGCTCTTATGAACAAGAAACTCACCACCTTGGCTCAAGTTGGTGTCTCAATGATTCACCTCACCTTTAATCAATCCTATATATCTTCATATGGTATAGGCTTGCATTGGGTTGAGGAAGAACAACAAAAGGTGCTAGATTTGTGACTAATTTGGGTGGTCGTTGAATCAAAGCATGTGATGGGTTGCCAAGAATGCTGCAATAGCCAAATAGGAGAAAGATATAACAACACCAAATCAACCCCAAATTTGGGCATGATTTTGGTGGAAGGCTAAGTTAACTTGAATAAAAGCCTCTCTTATAAATGGATCTGACAAAAGCACAAAGAAAAATTCTCATTGGTGGAAGAAGAAAGGATTCTAACCTAATTTTGGGGCTCATATATCTCTCCCAGTGGCCTATAATAGAGAAATACTTTCACATTGTTAGGGATCAAGATTTCATATCAACAGTAAAGGAGGGACGATTGAAAGCAAAGGATCCATTATAAATTGGAGATCTATTTGGAACATTAGTCTTTATGTAGAAACACACAATTGTTCTTCTTCTTCTCCTTCTCTTTCTCTCCATTCTCATTCTCCCTACATGCCCAA
>JASDQU010012351.1:47219-69437 GCA_032191745.1 Picea mariana
ATATAGAGAAACTTCTTCAAAGAGATTTGGGAGTAGCAAACTGACTGATGGCTAAATTGAGATTGAAGTTCGAATTCCTTATCGAGCCCTTTGCGAGCTCAGGAAAGGTATAACCTTCGCTGTGCTCATACACTCATGAAAGGTACAACCGACTGTTTTATGCAGGTGGGTGAAACTCGTTGTGCTTAACTGTGCACAACCCGAAAGGTATAATATAACCTTCACTCAGGTTAACCTGCATGCTACTTAAGCTCCATATTAGGATGCATGAAATATAGTATTAAACTTAAGATATATTGCCCCGTCATAGGGAATATGCCGGGCTGTTGCTGCTCACTGCTCCTAGAAGTCTAAGATCTAGAGATACACTGTGCTATACTACTAGGATCTACTATTGAACATAAGATCCAACCAATAGTGGCATCGATAGCAGCCTATCTCCTGACCTTCGACTCAGGAAAGATAGAACCTGACCTTGTTTTTTCCTTAGTTCCCCCTTGAAACCCAATGTGTACCATTCTAGAAGAAATTTTAATAAAGAATGACATAGTAGCAATGGTGGATGAAATCCCCTATGAAATTCTACTTCAGTTTTGAGGAGTGGTGGAGGATACAGCTGAGTTAACCCCATAATGTCATTTCATTTTTTCCTAGGAACATTTTTGATGTAATGGGTATGTGGAGAAACATGGACCAAGTTAAGCTATTTTTCTATTTCTTGTTCATCAATGGCAACATAGTTATGTAAAATAGCTATTAGCTATGCTTCACTAATGAAATAAAGTTCCAACCATTTCTCTTGAATTTATTGTAGTGTCAATTTGCTTCATGGGTATTCATATAAACTTGTCAGATGTATTTTAAATCCAATAAGTCCAATGATTGGAGTTTGTAGCCATGAAAAATAATTTGTAACAACCATCCCTTAGTTGCAAATCTCCTTTTCCTTGAGTTGTTTTTCATGTAGAATTAGATTATGGTGCATATGGTTCAAAAGATCATTCCCATGGATAAATCTTTTGAATCACTAAGTTGTTTGGATTCTTGGTCACTACTAGACTATAATTCAAATCCTTATATTTTATTTTTAATAAATTGTAGAGGAAAACAACATGCTCCACCATGCCTCTACGATAAAATCGGTGTGAGCTTCATCAAGAAATATATTTAAGACATTCAAGGGTACCCCTCCTTTGGCTTGAGAACTAGATCAAAGGCATAGAGTAGTATAGGAAGGTGTTCATACACATTATGCCCTGATATTCACCACTTGGGAGAGAGGGGATGACCTGGGGGACAACATTGAGGAAGCCTAATTAAAGTAAAGGATTGATAGGATAGATTAGAAAAATGGAGAGATATTTTGAATTTGAGTAGATAGAAGACCACCAAAGAATAAAACATGCAAGCACAAATCTCGATTGATGCAGTGGCCTTTAGTGAAATTTTGTGATGTGGAAGCATCCTTGGAACAACTTACATGAGTGTGGGGAAATCATGATGTAGGTGATCATGACACAAAAAAACCTTAAAACATCAACATGACACATGTAAGTGTAATGCATGCAAGCATGGAAAAAATTGAATTATAGCCTACAATACGAGAGAAGTATAATGCACAATTTAGGCATGGAGATGGAAAACACTTGATATGAAAAGAAAGAGAGCATGTAGAATTCCAACTCCATTCAAGGTGTAGTAGGAGCGCTTGAGACAAAGAGTGTGCATAGACAATGTGATGAGGATGCACATGACAAAGAGTTCCAAATGAAATTAAAAGGTCATGGTGGAAACTGAAGCAACGGTAATAGATTCAAAGAGTTATAAAGGAAGTTGAAGAGAAAAACTAGATATGAAGAGATATAAAAGGGAGATAAATAGTCAAATATGATGGAAAATTGTCTGACAAAATTCATATATAGGAATATGAGTTCCAAATGAAATTAAAATGTCATGGTGGAAATTGAAGCAATGATAATATATTCAAAGAGTTATAAGGGAAGTTGAAGAGACAAACTAGATATTAAGAGATATAAAAGGGAGATAAATAGTCAAATAAGATGGACAATCGAATGACAAAATTAATATATAGGAATATTATCATTTGAGTTGGGTTAGAAATCCATTCCAAGAGATAGAGTTTTAGAGAGTCGATTAAGAGATAGGGTAGAGCATTGAGTTATATTTGTATAAATTGTACATCTATCCATAGTTTTGAATAATGAGATGTTAAAATTTTAAGCACATAAGAAATGTGAAGACATGATTAGAAATAGACTCTTGTAAAATATATGCTTTTACTACAATGGAGTCATTTGATACAATGAGGTTGATTCATTTTTAAGAACATGTGTTAAGAACATTTTAAGTCATTTGATAAAGCCTGAGTGGGCCTAATGGTTAAGAACATATGTTTCCTCCTTGGAGGTCAGAGGTTCAAATGTAGAGGGGGGTAGGGTATGTATATCTTCGTAGACTTTAGCAGTCAAATCGTTACACGGAGGGAGGTCCCTTGTCCCACAAACAAGGGGGTCTCATACACCAATTATTGTATGGCTTGGCCATGACCTTAAAAATAGATTATTATTATTGTTATTATATCATTTGATATGTAGCTGTGCTACTAGTACAACCAAACTACCTTATTTAATAATATCTAATTCTCAATTTATTAGTCACTTGTATGAATGTTACTTTTACATTAGATTATAAACACATTAGAGCATTATACTTCGACACCCTCTCTTAATGCTACAATATCAAGAATCTCAATGCTATATAACCTAGGTTGGGGAGTGGTAATGATAGCCAAGCTAACTAGTATTGGACTAACGATAGCGATTATTCAAGATAGATAGTTTTGAAATTTTGAGTGTAATAGTTGGTAGGCACATTGATATTGCATGACAAATTTGTCCCCTAGTTTCTTGAGCTCTTCTCTAGTTATCACAGGATTTTGTAAAAGCTATGTACAATATACCCAAGTGACTGATATCGTGGTGAAGCAATAAATTTAGGTCACCATCCTCGCATGAGCAATGCTCCTTAAATGCTCATAAATGCACAATAAATGTAATTCTATTTCAAAATACAATTAGATACTTTACAATAATAAAAAATCCAACATAAATGAGCAATTCTGGCCCAAAATCCATTCATAAATGTAGCACAATAGCACAAATTTCATTCACCTTCATGATGTCCAAAATCTCATGTAGTGCATAACAATTTCCCTTATATGAATGAAAATGAAAATAAATGTGAAGTGAGTGAGAGGTATATCTAGTATTGGTTTTTCCATTAGACACATGGCTAGTGTGTATTTGTATTGGTATTTGGCATGGGGGCTTGCCAAGGTGTAGTCATGATACCAACCACCATCAATAGAACTAAACTAACTTGAAGGTCAATGATCCATGTGTAGGGTTCCTTTTAAGATTAATATGATCCCCTTTTCATTACAAAAACATTCATTCATTATTTTAAACCCTTCAGGTTATGGACCACAAGTATTCATGATTCCTTGGCCTTAATCTCTTATTCACTTTATCATTGGAACTCAATCTCAAACTAGTGACTTCTCCACATGGTTATGGAGCTGTAAAAAGAAAAAAATTGTCTACAAAGTGGACTTGGGAAATCCATCACTTTCAAATTGAAACCTTAATATACTATATACAAAATTACTCCTCCAAATTTTTAGGAGAGGGAGGGAAAGAGAGGAAGATAAAATGAAAAGGGGGAGGAGGGAGAGGGAGAATAAAAATAAGAGGAGAGGGGACAAAAAATATAAGAAGGAGAGGAGCAGGGAAGAAAAAGAGGAGGGGGAGAGAAAAAGAGGAATATGGAGCAGGGGAATGAGGGATAGAAAAAAGAGGAAAAGGAAGAGGGGAAGGAAGGGGAGGGAGAATAAGGTCGGGGGAAGAAAAATAGGAAGAGGGAGAGGAGGGGAAGAGAAAAAAATGAGAAGAAGAGAGGGAGGGGTGAGAGGGAGAAGAAAAGGATGCAAAGGGAGGATGGGGATGAAGGATAAGGGAAAGATAAAAGGAAGAGGGGGAGGAGGGAGAGTGAGAAGAAGAAGAGGAGGAGTGGAGAAGAAAAATAGGAAGAGGGAAAGGAGAGCGGTATACAAAGTTGAGTGGATGAGGAAGAGGGGAAGAGGGAGAGGAAGAGAGGACCCTAAACCTTATTTATTTTCTAAACATATCTCCAAAACAAAAATCCCATCTTCAAAATCTAAATTCTATCTCACATTCAAAACCCAAATCCCATCTTCAAAATCCAAATCCCATCTCCCATCTCCAAACACAATCCCATTTTGTTATATGCATTTTTTAAAAGGGGGGAAATGGGGTCAATGAAAAAAAAACTTACCTTTGAATTGGTGGTTCCCCACAAATATGCTCTACATACTCTTGTTGAGTGCTCCCACAAATCCCTTTTAGCTCCAAAAAGCTCTACCCAAAACCCTTATGTAAAAATGAAATGAGGGGGACCCTATTTTTTCAATTTTTATTAAAAACCCTTATGTGAAAATGAAATGAGGGGGACGCTATTTTTTCACTTTTTATTAAAAATGCATAGGTTGAAAAACAAAATCCTTTATTATGTGCCATCTATTTTTTTTCTTCAATTTTATGTCATTTTTCATTTTGCATGTGTTGAATTTCATGATGCAAGTATGGAGCACACATTGCATAAGCATCATCCTACATTGCATTAACATATTCATTTTCAACGCTAAGAAAAGACCATTATCATCACAACATTGCATTAATTATACCAATACAAGTTCCGACATCATGGAGCATCATCATATCATAGTGGAGCATCACTTTATCATTGTGTATCCTTGTGGCAAAGTGCACCCATGAGTGGTGGATGTTCTATCTATGCTGGTATGCCAACAAAAATTAGAGTGGGGGCTGATGTATATGCACGTGGAGGTCTAAGCAATAGATAGAGGATGTATGCAAGAGGGAGGATGTGGGTCTAGTGTAGGGGGATGGAGGTGGACTGATCCAGATGAATGTCGGTGGCCTCCCACCCATTCCAATTAGCTCATTTTGGGAGTTTTCCAATTTGGTAGTTTTTTCCTAGTTTTTGGGTCCCTGACTATCAAGGCCGTTTTGAGCCCTAAAAACATTATTTAGGGCCTTAAAACGACCCCAGAAGTCAGGGACTCGAAAAATAGGAAAAAAATTCCAAAATGAGCCAGTTGGAATAGGTGGGAGGCCACTGACATCCATCTAGATCAATCTGCCCTCCTAGGAAGCAATCGTCTCCATTGCTTTGAGTGCCCCCATCAAATGAGGTAGTTTATGTTGAATTTGGCCTTGGGTGAGCCACTTGCCTTGGTACAGGAGCTACCCTGCTTTGACAACTCGATAAAGATGGATCCTTTGCTAGCGAGTGCCCTTGATCTGTTTTTCCACAATCCGATCACTGGATGCATGTTGTATGTAGTCGGAGTTGAGCTCTGTTGGTGTCAGTTGTTATGCTACCTCTAAGGTGTCCAATAATGGTGGGAAATAAGATCAAAGGAGATCCACGTCGAACACTGGGTACATGCCAAGGAAAGGAGGAATATTGAGCTCAAAAGCATTATCACCCACAACCTTGGTAATGGTATACGACCCATAACAGAGTGGGCAAAAATTCCGATGGGGTCTTGTAAGGCGTTCTTTCTGCAAGTGTGTTATCACACGAAGTTTTCAAGGGTTGTATGTGTTTGTTGTTTATACCTAAGTCTATACCCTTACCTCATCTCCATCNTCTTCTGCACCACCAAATCCTAGAATCTTTCCCTCTAACTGATAAAGTTGTTTTCCTCCTTTGTTGACGACCTGGTTTTCCTTGGTGTCTTGCCTGACCAAGTCCCAGCCTGAAGCTTTTCTATTTTTCTCAAAGAAGGACAAGCACTCATCATCATTTTGTCTCAAATTACTGGTCATCTTATTTTCTAATTGATTGAACTCGCATCAGGCCGTCCAAGTCCTTTGTTTGTACAAGTAACAATCATGAGCCCAAAGCGCAACGTTCAGAGCAATACATTTTTGGCTTGAAACATAGGCAAGCATGCAGGCTCAATTTTCAACGGCGGAGATCCCATGAATAGTTTAGATCAATGGCTCTCAGGTGATCGAGATTTCAAAGTAGCATAACGATTGATGACTAGACAGAGGAGCTGAAGCCCCAAAGTAAATCTGAGCCATTGGAGGCTGAGGACACGCATCGACAGATCTCATGCTTCAAAAGATTTACTTTGGAGGATTGCGCGAGTAAGCAAAAGCAAAATCCTAAAGCCCAAACTCCCGAAGTAAATCTTGGCCGTCCAAATCTAGAGGACACTTGGAGGCAAATCCCTCACTTTGGAATATTTAGTTCGGAGGATTGTAAGAGCTATGCTTTTAAAAGTCCCGAAGATTCAAAGCTCGAACTCCTGAAGTAAATATAAACCATCCAAACCTAGAGGACACATGGAGGAAGATCCCACACTTCAAAAATTCGGCACTTCGGAGGATTGTAAGAGCTATGCATGAAAAGGCCCAAAGCTCGAACTCCTGAAGTGATTGTGAGTCATTGATCTTCGCAGCAGAAATCAGGGTCCATCCAAGAGCGGCACATGACAACAAAAGTGGAGCTTTCCCAGATTGTATATCGTGATCAGATTAACGGCTCTCATGTATTTGGCATGTCAAAGTTGCACAAGGATTAGTGACTAGGCAGAAGCCCCAGAGTTGCAGATCAAGTGCCACGCGTCCGTCTTCATTGGGTGATCATGATTTACTTCAGAATTTTAGGAGTTTTTCCTTTGGGAGTTTCTGCTTCCCCATTCTGATTTTCCTCCGAAGTAATTTCTCTCAAAGTCCACAGATCTATTCCATGTGTCCTCCTTAGATCAATGGTCGCGGTTCATTTCCAAGCTTCAACATTCATTTTAGGCCTCCGTGTAACTCCGGGCTTGTATTACTTCAGGAAATATACAAAATCTACATGCTTTCCTCCCCGAGCTCCAAGTGCCGAAGACACTTGGCACCCATCTGTTAGAAGAGATGTGGCATCCATTTAGCGCTGACACATGGCACTCATTTCAAGCATTTTTAGACATGTCTTCAACCCATTTTCGAGTGACATGTGTCACACCTCCATCCACGACATGTCAGCATAGTGACGTCAGGATGCCCCATCAGCTGCGAGAGATCATCCTCCGAGAGGTGTTCTTGTTCAAGCGCCAAGATTAGCGCCATCTCCATGCGCGGTTTTTAGTGGATCCTAGAGTTGGTGGGCGGATAAACTTTAGCGGTGGCGCTAAAAGTAGTAGGGTTTCCTAGATCGCAAATTTTCATTAGATCGATGACCACGCTTCATTGCGGGGATAGAACATGCCCGATGGATAAAATTCTAGAGTGGTCTTGCAATTGAGACCATGGTATAGCAAGGGATGTAACGTGGTAGTTGGTGTTGAATTGCGGGCTCAAAAGCAGTGTAAATCCAAACCGCCTTTGATGGCCCTGCAATCACGTGCTTATATGACGACAAATCCGAGAGAAGCACGTGGCAACCCCCTAGGTGTTAAGCCTCATCCTGATCCCAATGAGAGATTAGTTAATGAAAAAGAAGTGGTGGTTGAAACCTCGACTCACTCCATAAATAGAAGGCGTGGAGGATTTGGCCATGGAGACAGAAATGTCTGCCTGAGGTACCACAATAAGTGATTTTTCCTGCAAGCCCATGCTGAGTTGAGTTTGCGTCTGTCCGGAGGATACATGCACAGTCTGATAGAAGAAGGTGCATACGAAAGGATTTGAATGAAATGGTCATATCACACCCTTGGTAGTTTTGGACCGATCTGAGTATAAATAGATCAGTTCAAGATTTTGTTAAGGTCGTCGAATGTTGAGCAGAGCTCCCTACTGTGTAATTTTTGATGCCAGAATTGTTCTCTGGTTATGTATCAAACTTGAGACTTTCTCATTAATAGAAGTCAACTTCTTTCGTATCTTTGTTTAAAGTTGCTGAAACACTCGGGCATATAGGATCCAATCGAGGGTTGTGGTTTCTATTGTAATGTAGGTTTAATTACATTGTTATTGTGACCAATTTTAGTCAGCTTCTTTGTTATCTTATTTCCCCTTACGCTGAAAGGCTCGAGCATGGAGGATCCAATTGAGTTTTTGTAGTTGCATGGTAATGTAGGTTTGATTATTATGCTGCTGTGACATATTTCAGTGTCTGAAACTTGAGTTCAAGAGTGCTCTTGAGCATGAGTTTTTCTTCACCAAGCTACTTGAAGGTCGGATGCCCATAGTGGTCTTGTTCACTTCTCTCGCTAAGTCTTCCTTCTTCTCACACTTAAACTCAAATCACTGACTGAAGTTAATGAGGACCTCACTTCCCTGTGCATTGCTTGTCCATTTTTCGTGTTAAAATCATTCTTGTACTGAGTTTTTTCCATTTGACCTCCACTCATAAAACCAACATCCACCAAATATTATGATGCGTACTAGACTTATCCTCTTTCAATATGAGGGTAACTCTTAGTGCTAACAAAGTGCAACCAAACTTTGTCATTGACCTGAAACTTATGTGGCACTTGATGTTGATCATGGCGCTGCTTGTACTTGTCATTGTACTTCTGTAGGATATCCTAAACCTGTTGGTGGATGTGATGGATCCGCTCAATGAATTGGGTGGTTTTGTCAACTTTAGTTGGAGCAGGAGATGAGTCGAATGAGGTGACCGCAAAGGGTAGTGAAACATCTATGGGACCCAATGGTTGGAATCCCAATCCCACCTAAAAGTGGCTGTGGCCAGTTGAGCTATGCAGGGTTCAATTATAGCTATGTTGGACATAGGGAAGACTCTCATCCCATGTGTGAGGGTGCTTGGAATTATACATACGCAGGATATGCACGATCATTTGATTTACGACCTCGGTTTGGCCATCTGTCTGGGGGTGGAAGGCCGTGGATTTGGTGAGCTTGGTGTCCAAAAGTGACCAGAGGCTCGACCAGAATGTGCTAAGAAGTTGACTGTCCCGATCTGAGATAATGGTTTGTGGGATTCCAAAATGTACCTAGACTCGTTCAAAGAAGAGCTTGATAGTGGCGTCTGTTGTGATGCTCTTCTTCCAAGCGGCCATAATCACCATCTTAGAAAAGCGATCAACAACCACAAAAACACAGTCATTTCCCGCTTGGTGGATGGGAGGCCAAAAATGTAGTCCATTGAGATGGATTCCCATGGCCTGTCAGGAGTAGGCAAAGGGGTGTACAGATCCTATTTCTTAGTGGTCGGTTTGGCAATAGCCCAGGCAGTGCAGGACCTGATATACTTGTTGACCTCCTGTCGAAGTTTCATCCAGTAAAAATGCTTTTGCAGCATTGCCATTGTCTTTTCGACGTCGAAGTGTCCTTCCACCTGACTGTAGTGGGCTTACCAGATCAACTTCGCTCACTCACTTGATGGAACATAGATATGTCTCAGACGACACAACAAACCATCATGAAGATGTAAATTAGCGACAACTGTGTTTACCCCCAACTTTTGGTAGGTGGTGGCGAAGTCCGGGTCTATCTCATAGAGTTGGGGCCATCTAGAGGTCTCATGGCAGCAATAGTCTAGCACCATGGTAAGTTTCGCAACTGGAAGTCTGCTGAGGCAATCAACGACGCGGTTGGTGCTTCATGTTTTATACTTGATGTTGAGGTGGAATTGCTGCACGTATGTGGACCACTTCTGACGGTGGTCATTCTGCAATTTTCCTTGTGTTTGCATGAACTATAGTGGCTTATGATCACTATGGATGACTGTTTCCTTCCCAAGGATATAATGTCTCCACTAGCAGCAGGCTTGCATAATGGAGTACATTTCTTTGTCGTAAGTAGGGTACTTACAGACAACATCTGATAGTGTCTCACTATGATAGGCCACAGTGTGGCCGTGCTGAGTGAGAACAACACCCACAACATAGTTTGAAGCATCTATCTCGATCTCAAAGGGTCGTTGCAGGTCCGATAGTGAAAGTACTAAGGTTGATCACAAGCACTGCTTCAAATCATCGAACTCTTGTTCTTGGGACTGGCCCCACAAAAATTTCTCCTTATCACCACCCCAGGTTACTTGGCTGAGGGCCCATGCAATATGGGAGAATCCCAAACATGAACCTGTGGTAGAAATTGGCAAGTCCCAAGAAGCTCCAAAGCTCACTGAGTGTGGTTGGGGCTGGCCAGTCATGGATGACTTGGATCTTGGCTAGATCCACATATACGCCATGCGGATCAATGATGTAGCCTAGGTAATGAACCCTGTCCATGCTGAAAGAGCATTTTTCCAAGTTGGTGTATAGCTTGTGATGTCGCAGGGTGTGTAGAACTTGCTGAATATGTTGCAAGTGTTCTGCCCAAGTCTTGTTGTAAATGAGAATGTCATCTAGATACAACACTACAAAAGTATTAGTGAATGGTCGCAAAATATCATCCATCATCCTCATGAAAGTGGTTGGAGCATTTTTCAAACCAAAGGGCATGACCAACCATTCAAAAAGACCTTCCTTTGACTTGAAGGCAGTCTTCCATACATCTGTCTGTTCTATCAGGACTTGGTGGTAGCCAAACTTCAGATCAATCTTACTGAAGTATTTGGCCCCTGTGAGCTGATCAAGGAGATCGTTGATTCAGGGAATCGGGTACCAGTTTCTGACTGTGATTTTATTCAAGTCTCGATAATCAATGCGGAGTCGCCAGGTTCCATCTTTCTTCTGTACCAACACAATTGGGGTCCCTCAAGGTGATGAGGTGGGACGGATGTGTCCCTTTTGGAGTAGTTCTTGGATCTGCTGCTTGATCTCCTCATTCTCTAACAGAGAGCGATGGTAGACTGGCCCATTAGGCAGCGTTGCACCGAGGGTCAGATCAATGGGGTGCTTGAACTGACAGTGCATAGGTACCTTGATAGGTGAGGCGAAGATATCCAAGTATTCCTCGGCGACCTTATCCACTTGCTTTTGTTGTGTGGAGAGGTCGGCTGCGGAGACCCTCGTGTGGCTATGATATTTCGCTCATTCTGAGAGAGAATCACAAAGAAAACAAACTTCCCAGTCTGAGAGATGACCTTACTACATTTCTTGGTAGAGATCAAGGAAATAACACTAGTTGGGACTGCCTCGGGAATCCTTTGCAATTTCTTGTTCAAAGTAATAATAACACTGCGAGGCCTAGACTCATATACACCATGGCGTTTCCATAAATATGGTTGGCCCAAAAGAACATTACAAACTTTGAGAGGGGCAACATCACACAATACCTCATCTTTGAAGGTCTTGATGTCGTATGACATGTGACATTGTTGGCTGACGCAGATGTCGCCTCCTTGGCGGAGCCATCCGATGGTGTAGGGCTACGTGTGTGGATTTGTTGGAAGGGCGAGTCACTTGACAACCACTATTGTGATGAGGTTCTTCTAGCTACCGCTATCAACGATGAAGTGTAGTGGGGTACCCTTCACCCACATCTGTGAATGAAAAATGTGCTCGCCTTCCTCTGGCTCGTCTGGTTCACCGGGTTGGAGCTTGCTGGTAGCAACGATAGCACTGGGCTTTGCGTCAAGGATCCGTCACCCCCTTTCTGGTTCTGAATCAAAGTCGAAACTTGCATTTGATTCAGAGGCTTTCACCTCAACCACCAATGACTACTTTGAGCGACAATCAATAGTGTTATGCCATGGGCTCTTATGGAAGTCACACCACTTCTCGATATATTTATTTGTCTTTCCGATGTCCTTATTTGCTTGAGGCCTAGATTGGTTGCCCTGAGGTGGTCCATCTTTTCTCTGTCCTTTTCTATGACTTGGAGCCACCCATTCCTGGCTTTTGCTATGAGGGGTTCCCAAGCCCAAATTGTCGTGTCTTTTGTTTGAGCTTCTGCTCAATTTTGATGGCATATCGGTAGGCCGCGCTCAAGGATGAGATGTCCAGAAAATCCATTTCGTCATGGATGTATCTATGCAGACCGTCGCGATACTTGAGCACCAGATGTCGGTCATAATCTTTGATACCCAACTTAGTGCTCAAGGTATGGAAGATATTTGTGAAATCGGGCACTTCTTGGTCTCTTTCCTGCCACAATGTGGTCCATTTTGTGTACAAGTTGTCATAACTTCCAACATGGTAGTATTGTTCCTTAATAACATCCCTGAAGGACTCCCAGGTGACCACGACTGTAAATAATGAGGGTTCCTCTATTTCCTTATGCTCACAGAAAGTTTCCCACCAATCTTTGACATGGAGAATGACTTTCAGGAGCACAAAAGTAATATTTTCTCTATTCGAGAAGTTAAAGACAGAGAAATACCCTTCTAGCATATTCAACCATTTGTCTATAAAATCTGTGTCTATCTGACCTTCAAATATAGGGATATTGAATTTGATTTTTACCTTGAAGGGGGCGGTGCCTCTATTTGATGAAGATGCGTCGCATGTTGGTAGCTGCCGAAGGATTTGTGGAAAACTATCCATCATCTCGTTCCTCTGTTGCGTGAGGGATTCCTCGAGCAACATTTTGAAAGGATATCTTGCCCCGTCATCTTTATTTTCTCCCACCATGAGAGGTCACTTGGGCATGTGAGAGCTTTTGTCCTCAAGAGAAACACGCTCGAGACCCAATTCTTTGCACCCTGACCTCATTGGGGACATGCATTAAGAACGACAAGGAGAAGATCGCTCTGATACCACTAATCCATATTTTATGAGAAGAACAAAATGAATATAGATTATTATGAAAATATGCTTAAGAAAGAATAACAGATATACAGTAAAACTAGTTTCTATTCAATAAGGAAATAAGCAGAAACTGTAAAATGCAGCGGAAAACAAGCTTGCTAGAATGGTGGCAGCTTATCTCTGAGAAGAGATGTGATGATTGTGCTCATTCACAAGAAGATGATTACAATGAGGCTCTGAAGGCCTTTTTAAAATAAACAAGAATGTCAAAAACACTAGACATAAAAAACCTAACCCTAGGAGATGAAGCGCCAAAAGCCATGTGGGTCTCGTTTGGGTAAGTTAGTACATCAACTTCCCAGGGTCGTAACTTTTGCATATGATCTTCGTTTTAGGCGCACAATAGCCCATTAGAAAGGCCTATCCGAGGAATAGACATGTTTCTGTTAAAATCTGACTTAGATATTAATTTGACTGCGGTGAGCCCTACAAACGTTGTTTAGGGCCTGAAAACGGCCCCAGAAGTCAGGGACCCGAAAACTAGGAAAAAACTGCCAAACTGGAAAAATGTCAAAATGAGCCAGTTGGAATAGGTGGGAGGCCATTGACATCCATCTAGATCATGTGTGATGTTTCCCCTCCCGAAGTTTGTAATGTTCTTTTGGGCCAACCATATTTATGGAAATGTCATGATGTATATGAGTATAGGTCTCACAATGTTATTATTACTTTGAACAAGAAATTGTACATGATACCCGAGGCAGTTTCACCTAGTGATATTTCCTTGATCTCTGCCAAGAAATGTAGGAAGTTTATCTCTCAAACGGGGAATTTTGTCTTCTTCATGATTCGATCTCAGAATGAGTGAAAGATCGCAGCCACATTGAGGGTCTCCGTAACTGACCTCTCCACGTACTAGAAGCAAGTAGATAAGGTCGTGGAAGAATACTCAGATATCTTCTCCTCATCTACCAGGGTACCTCTGTATTGTCAGGTCAAGCACCCCATCGATCTGACCCCCTATGCACTGCTATCAAATGGGACAATCTACCGCCTCTCTATGTTAGAGAATGGGGAGATCAAGTGGCAGATGCAAGAACTGCTCCACAAGGGGTACATTCATCCCAGCTCATCACCTTGCGGGAGCCCAATCATGCTGGTATAGAAGAAAGATGGAACCTGGCGACTCTGCATTGATTACCGGGCCCTGAATAAAATCACAGTCAGAAAACAATACCCGATTCCCTAAATCGACGACCTCCTTGATAAGCTCATGGGGGCCAAATAATTCAATAAGATTGATCTGAAGTTTGGCTACCACTACGTCCCGATAGAATAGACAGATGTATGGAAGACCACTTTCAAGTCAAAGGAAGGTCATTTTGAATGGTTGGTCATGCACTTTGGTTTGGCAAATGCTCCAACCACTTTCATGAGGATGATGGATGATATCTTGCGACCATTCACCAATAATTTTGTAGTAGTGTATCTCGATGACATCCTCATTTACAACAAGACTTGGGCAGAACACTTGCGGCATATTAAACATGTTCTGCACACCCTACGACAACACAAGCTATACGCCAACTTGGAAAAATGCTCTTTCATCATGGACATGGTCCATTACTTGGGCTACATTGTTGATCAACATGGCATACATATGGATCCAGCCAAGGTCCAAGTCATCTTTGATTGGCCAGCCCCAACCACACTCACTGAGCTTCAGAGCTTCTTGGGCCTTGCCAATTTCTACTGCAAGTTCGTGTTGGGATTCTCCCATATTGCATGGGCCCTCAACCAAGTAACCAGGGGTGGTGGTAAGGAGAAATTTGTGTGGGGACGGTCCCAACAACAAGCGTTCGATGATTTGAAACAACGCTTGTGCTTAGCCCCAGTAATTTCATTACCAGACCTGCAAAAACTCTTTAAGATTGAGACAAATGCTTCAGACCATGTTGTGGGCACCGTTCTCACTCAACATGGCCACTCTGTGGCCTATCATAGTGAGACACTATCAGATGTTGTCCATAAGTACCCTACTTATGAAAAAGAAATGTACTCCATTGTGAAAGCCTGCCGCTAGTGGAGACATTACATTCTTGAGAATGAGACAATCATCGACATTGATCATAAGCCATTGTAGTTCATGTAGACACAAGGCAAATTGCAGAATGACTGCCATCAGAAGCGGTCCACATACTTGCAACAATTCTACCTCAACATCAAGTATAAAACATGAAGCACCAATCACATCGTTGATTGCCTCAATAGACCATGAGTCACGACACTCACCACAATGTTAGACTCTTGTGACCACGAGACCTCTGGATGGCCCCAACTCTATGAGACAGACATAGACTTTGCCGCTACCTACCAAATGTTGTGTGCAAAAATAGTTGTCACTAATTTCCATCTTCAAGACGAGTTGTTGTGTTGTCTGGGCCATATCTGCGTTCCATCAAGCAAGTGAGAAAATCTTATCTGGGAAGCCCACTACAATCGGGTGGTAGGACACTTTAGCATCAAAAAGACAGTAGAAATGCTGCAGAAACATTTCTACTAGATGAAACTTCGACAGGAGGTCAACAAGTATATCAGGTCCTACACTGCCTGCGCTATTGACAAATCAACCACTACGAAACATGGCATGTACACCCCTTTTCCTACTCCTGACAGGCCATGGGAATCCATCTCAATGGACTACATGCCGGGCCTTCCATCCACCAAGTGGGGAAATGACTGTGTTTTTGTGGTTGTTGATCACTTTTATAAGATGACGATTTTGGCCGCCTGCAAGTAGAGCACCATAACAATGGCCACTACCAAGCTCTTCTTTGAACAAGTCTAGGTACATTTTGGAATCCCACAAACCATTGTCTTAGATCGGGAAAATCAATTTCTCAGCACATTCTGGTCGAGCCTCTGGCCACTGCTGGACACCAAGCTCACCAAATCCACGACCTTCCACCCCCAGATAGATGGCCAAACTGAGGCCGTAACTCGAATAATTGTGCATATCTTGCACATGTATAATTCCAAGCACCCTCGGACATGGGATGAGAGTCTTCCCTATGTTTAGCATAGCTACAACCGATCCCTACATAGCTCAATCGGCCACAACCCCTTTCAGGTGGGGTTGACATTCCAACAATTGGGTCCCATAGATGTTTCTCTACCCCTTGCGGTCACCTCAACCGACTCATCTCCTACTCCAATTGAAGCTAACAAATCCACCTGGTTCATCCAGAGGATCCAACACATCCGCCAATAGGTTCAGGTTATCCTACAGAATTCCAATGACAAGTACAAGCAACGCCATGATCAACATCAGGTGCCACATAATTTTCAGGTGGGCGACACAGTTTGGTTGCACTTGCAGAAAGAATGACTTAGAGCACCTGATCAAAAGCTTCACCCACTCCGTTATGTATCGTACACCATCACCAAGGTTGTGGGTGATAATGCTTTTGATCTCAACATTCCTCCTTTCCTTGGCCTACACCCAGTGTTCAACGTGGATCTCCTTCGACCTTATTTCCCACCATTATTGGACACCTCAGAGATAGAAGAACAATTGACACCAACAAAGCTCAACCCCGACTACATACAACATGCATCCATTGATCATATTTTGGACAAACAGGTCAAGGGCACTTGCAAACAAAGGATCTAGCTTTATCAAGTTGTCAAAGCAGGGCAACTCCTGCACCAAGGCAAGTGGCTCACCCGGGGCCAAATTTAACAAATATTTCCTCATCAGATGGGGGAACTCAATGCAATGGAGATCATTGCTTCCTAAGGGGGGAGGATTGATCCAGATGGATGTCAGTGGCCTCCCACCTATTCCAACTGGCTCATTTTGGTAGTTTTTTCCTGGTTTTTAGGTCCCTGACTTCCGGGGCCATTTTGAGGCCCTAAACAACATTTTTAGGGCTTGCCACAGTCCAAAAGTTATTAAAGTCAAACTCTAACAACAACATGTGTAGTCATCGGATAAAACTTTCCAACGGGTTATCGTGCGCCTAAAACGAAGATTGTATGCAAAATTTATGACCTCGGGAAGTTGATGTACTAACTTACCCAAACGAGGCCCACATGATTTTTGGCGCTTCATCTCCTAGGGTTAGGTTTTTGGATGTATAGGGTTTTTGACATTCCTGTTTATTGTAAAAAGGATTTCAGAGCCTCATTTTAATCATTTTCTTGTGAATGAGTGCAACTGTCACATCTCTTCTCAGAGGTAAGTGCCACCATTCTAACAAGCTTGTTTTCTGCTGCATTTTACAGTTTCAGCTTATGTCCTTATTGAATAGAAACCAATTTTACTGTATATATGTCATTCTCTATTAAGCATCTTTTAATAATAATCTGTACTTATTTCATTCTGCTTATAAAATCGGGATCATGGACTCCACATGTGGTTATCATGGGTTGTTCCCTAGGGATCAAAACATTGGTTTGCTAGTGGGGCCCACACGTGACTTGATTTCGTGAAGGTTTCCATTTATTCATATGGTTTTAGAATGAGGTGAATGAACTATCATTGGAAATTTATCAACAATTACTTCAATAATGTCCAATTAAAAGTTTGATTTGAGGTTGTTAACTATTGATTTCATTGCCTAGAAACCCCACTATACAAGTTGCTTAGACCATACCCACAAAATCACTTTGAAGACTTGGGACAACTCTAAGTGAGTCATTCAATATCAAAATGTAGCAAATGATATGTCATTGGGTATTCCATGAGGTGAGCTACAACTTGGATACTCTAAATTTCCATTTTGGTGCCGATAAACATCACTGTTTAATCCATGAACCTATGCCACAAAATTGTTTCCCTAAAACTAGTGCTCATCTCGTGAAAGTTTATTATCAACAACTAAGGCTCAAAAATAGGCATATGATATATCATTGGACATGTCCCAAACATAACTACATCATCACCAAGCCATATTATCTCTCCAAGTTTGATTCAAAATAGAATCTAAATAGTGAAATCAAAACTACAAAATTTGGCACCCTAGGAGACACTCAATTTGCACCCTTTGTAGATTGGGCATACAAATTCAAAATTGGGAAAATGAGGGCTTCTTTGTAATGCCCCATATTTTGAATTTAAGTTATAATTAGTAAATACTTGATGAGGAAAATAAATAAGTGGTCTTAAAATAACAATAAGTAATACTAATTAAAGTAATAAGGATAGTAATAAATAATAATAGTAGTAGTCATAATAAATAACTAATTTATTACAAAGGTGGAAAGGAGAGAAATGACTAAAAATGAATTTAGGGAAAAGTTATCCAAAGAAAAGGTTAAAAGATGCATGCTTAAGAGTTAATGGCTTGATGACAAGTGGAGCCTATGCATAGATAATTTTTTCATGGATGGAAATGAAGAATAACTATTTAGTGGATATGGAGAAGGTAGTGAGATATCTTTTGGCTTGGAAAAACTTGAGAGGGAAGGAATACAAATTGGCATAGGTAGTTGATTTGAGGGCTTGATGGCTCTCAATTGTGTTGATTGAGAGATCAGTTGAGAGGAGAGTCACCCCCCCACACTCGGACGCAATTGGCTAGAGAAAGAAGTTGTAGCTCAATGGTTCTACATTCAACGAGATTATAAGTGAGTTGATCTATGCAACTTTCATGTATGACTCTCATAACGTGTTCCTATGTTGATTATGCAATACTAAAATGAAATTATAGCTAATTTTATTGTTTATAGATGAGATTTTTATACATTTTGTGTTTATTGGTTTGAGTTTACACTTGGTATCAGAGCTCGATGTTTGAACACCAAGGCTTTTATTGAAAAATAAATTATGATATAAACATTCAGATCTAAGATATGCACTTCAATTGATATTTTATTATTTGGTATTTGTATACAAGTTAGAATTAATTTTATTTTTATTAATAAAATATTTCATAGCTTTGTGTTCAAAATCTTACTTCCCTTTGTATAGTACCACTTTCATGTCCCCCCTTTCACATAGCTACTGTGAGACTTAATATCTCCAAGATTACGTCACATAGCTATTGTGAGAACTATGAATATATCAACATTTTTCTAGCAGTGTAGTTTTCACCATCATCTAACTGGGTGATGTCATCAATTATTCTTCTCATCGGTTTCACCAACAGACCCCAAACCCAAATCGTAAGGAATAAATGATTCTAAATCATCCATGGTCGTAGGATATTGTGTTATATGGAATCAGACAACTAGTAGAAAGAAGTCGACGTCTACCAAGTTTGTCATTAAAATAATTGAAATTAGATTCACACATTCACCATTAAACTCAGATTCACTTTTTCACCATTTGGAAATTTTCAGAAGTTCATCCATTGTAATTTTTCAGAAATTGTCTTTCACATATGCCAATGCCCACATTCGAATCATAAATCAAACCATTATCCAAATCATAGTCTAATCCCCATGTGAAGGGATCGACCACAAGAAAAATACACCATTATGTAACTATCTATTAGATGTAAACTATAATAGGAGATTGCTCTCACGTACTCTACTATCTACAATCATAATAACTTGAAAAAAAATCTACACTTTCCTCACTTGCTGGCAAGAGCATTGAAGCCATAACCTCCTAAGTGATAGTGTAGTAGTTGGTTGTCTTATGTCACTTAGCTTCCAGAATACAACTAAAATAACTAATCTACCTAACTAAAATAGTTAGTATGCAGATGCAAAGTGCTTGATGTAATTTAAAGGTTCTTGATTTCTCTTTGCCATACATTGCAAGCACAATTTCATTCATTTTCATTAAGATTTTCAATCTTAGTTATTTTTGTCAAAACTTCTAGTTTCATTTATATTTAGTTTGCATTGCTACAAGTGCAAATTTGATTCAAAAGTACACTGCAAATGTTCTTTCTTGGGAAGAATTAATGCACTAAGGATCATTTCCATTCATTCATTTATTTAGTATAGTTAACTAGCAAATAAGCTCTTCATGGACCTACTAATTGTAATGACTAGAATACATAGAATACATAGTAATTATAGCTATTATTTAATCATTATAGAAATCCATCCTACCTTTCATGTGCATTTGATCTTGTATAATAAATAGCTATTCCAGTGATCATTTATTGTTTTCACGTGCAATTCTAATGGTATCCTTTTTGTTGATTTTATGCCATGGCCATAGTAACAATCTTACCATATTTAACTCAAGGACAAGAGCTCTTATACCATATCTATTCACCTCATTTTTTGTAATATGTTTGTAAAGAATCCTCCCTATGGATAAACCTACTTCGGGAAACTTGTGAATAGCTATAGCGATGGATCACCATTTATTGATTTCTTTAGTGAAAAAAAAACACATGGGGAATTGGGCTAGGGCACATATCTCCACTGCTCAAACATATGTCCATTGATGTATATAACTCTTTCTAAAAATGTCTGCAACGTTGACACATTATAGCTTAAAGTTAACAAAAACATAATAAAGCATGAGTCATAAATGAAAATTTTCCATTACTGGTCCTTGTTGAAGGTCAAAGTAGGGATTATAGTAATTGATTCATCGTTGACTTATATTAGTTTGGCCTTTGACTATATATTTTTTTCCCAATCTCTAATGTTCGAGATAACAAACTCAAAATTTATTTTTTATATAATAAAAAATGCTTATTCTTTGTGATTTCATTGGACATTATATTTGAAGTATTATTGCAAGATTCACTCTTCCTAATGTTTTATTTTTCATTAGTCTTATTTCCAAGATGCAATGCAATTTTTTCATTATAACCTAAGTTTTAATGTTAGTGCATTAACATTTCTACTTTGCCAGTGCACCAATTTCAATTGTTCTGACATGCAAAGTTACTTCCTTGCATCACCTCACTGCATTATCGCCTCAGAGCTAAGCACTCCCCTACTTATGTTGTTGGGGATTAATTCGGACTTGACCTGATAATGAGCTACAAAGGTGGATACAATAGAAAAGCCGGTTCTTGAAGTTGGCATGAACAAAGGGATGACTCTCTAAATGGAAGACCGCTCAACTTGTGGACCAATATAAATGAGCTTTCCCCAACTAGACCAATCAATCTGACATGAAGGTTCACTGTTAAAAATTTGGAACTGGTTAGAAATATGGAATTGTAATAGAAATGCAAGTGTAACTTTATGTTATAAGGTCTTTCAAAAACAATTCTAGCTTCAACATTTTGAGTAGGTATGTACCCTTATCGTTTCTAAAATGATTAAAAAAAAGATCAGAATAATGACAACAAATAGATAAGAAAAATAGATTAGAATAATAACAACAAATAGATTTAGATGCTTTTGTATATACTTGTGGCTTCATTCAATTTGCTTATAATGTATTTTGTATGAAACTACCTAGATATACCCATACAACTTCACCAACTGCTCTTCTATAAACATACCCACAAAAAAAAATGAACCCTTAAATGCACACCAACAAATTGGACAAAATCCTAAGAGGAAAAATCCTAGCGAGGGTTAGGAGTATATGCATAGGCAAAATATATATAGTTAACTACATGCAAACA
The DNA here is from genome assembly GCA_032191745.1 of Picea mariana. Classification (NCBI taxonomy): domain Eukaryota; kingdom Viridiplantae; phylum Streptophyta; class Pinopsida; order Pinales; family Pinaceae; genus Picea; species Picea mariana. The sequence goes on from JASDQU010012351.1 coordinate 68,496, forward strand.
AATCTCTAAAGGGTTGGGAGCCCATGATCCAACATAGTCGATTTGCTTTATGCTATTGAAATTGATCGTATACCAATTATCAATAGTACCACATGTCGTCCAGTCTTAGCATGCTTGTGACCACATCTTGGTTAGAACCATCTTCAACCACCATCCATCTTCAACTAGAAAGCAAATACTCTGCCACTATATCGCTTACCTAATGTCATTACACCACTCAATGGTTCCTAGTGAGCGGATATTCCCAAAGTAGAAAAAATGTATTCATCCTAGTGAACCCCAAAAATAAAAGAGCTTCATAACTAAGAATATAGCAGGAATAAAGAAAAACTCATAAAAAGGTTATCTTGAAACCTAAAGTATACCAACAACATAGAACACAACTAGAAGGCTTCATAACAATGGAAAACTCACATATATTTGAAATTAATGAAAGCTTAAAGAGATTGATAGGAGCATTAATTTCAAATACAAATGATTTTATTCTAGGACTCTCTCTCTATATAGTGCCAAAAAACCCAAAAATTGAAGAAAAACAGGAAGAAAATATTTTAGAAAAAAAATTGAAGGTTATGAGCACTACATCTAATTCTTGTTACCCATTAATTTAATGAAATGATTTGAATTTAATTACTAACCCATATTGCATGCATCCTCGATTCAAGCATATCTTCCACCATCATCATTGGCTTCATGTAAACTTCACACCCCTGAGAAGAAGACCAAGGGATGCAAGACACAACTTCCATGATTCAAATTCAAATTATGTTCAAATATCTATCTTCTCATAATGTACCTGGAAAGAAAACCAAGAATCAAACCCTAATAACCCATTCTGCCAAAATTCATGGCCATAATAACAATGCACATCAAAAAATCCAACATACCCAAAAACAAAAAATTAAGGCATTGGCTTTGCCCCATTAAAAAACCACAAAATCC
>JASDQU010012351.1:93083-104124 GCA_032191745.1 Picea mariana
AGGGCCATCTCTGTAACTCCAAGAAAAATGTAATACATCCATTACAACCAAAATTCATCTTCTATGCACAATTCAAAATGATAGTCCAACTGTCATGAGGTATTGGGCACTTGGGATGGAAATCACATAGTGATTATACAACATGTATATATTAGACACTTGGGAGGGAAACCACATACTGATCATGCAACGTGTATATATTGGACAATTGGGACGGCAACCAAATACTCATCATGCAAACACCTATTTTAATTGGTGTATCCTTTGGCTACCCTTAATATGTGCCTTTGGCTACCCTTAATATGTGAAGAAGATGCTTGTAAACTCTAACTCCGCACAACTATTTGTATTTCACCTATCTGCATAATATAGTAATCTAATTATCTAATAGTTGGCTACATACGTGCATAGTCACGATAGTCGACATTATAGCATTGGAGAGCACAATTATTAAATGTTATAAGCAATTTGCTTGAATTTCCAATTTCTAAATTCTAATTTAGGACCTTCGCTTGCATTAGCCCGCAACACCTCGAGCAGTGGCTGCATTCTTCCCATTTACAAAATGTTGTTTTATTGACATGCGACTTTCCCTCATTCTCCAAACATCCATTTTTTTGTTCAAATTTATAAATATCTTCACACCTTTGTGTTAATCTTATAAGCATATCTCAATACAAGATAACATAACGATAAGTTTAAGTAATCCATCGATCATCGTAACACTGAATGACACTCAAAGCAGACCGACCTCCATCGGGATACAAACAGTTTTGAAATTTCTTACCATTCATAAAATGATTTGGATTGGCATTCTTTTAAAAAGAATATTAGTCGCTTGGAATATTTTAAAGCAACATCAATAAATATAATACTCACTAATCATATTCACATCATTAATAGTATTCACACACCGTTTTCAATTTTTTTATTATGCATAATAGTCATATTGATATGCTTTGTAGAAAAATCATCATAAATATACTCAATATACATTTATCAATATACACTATATGCTCGTGTATGTCCAGGAATACCCGATTCCAAGTGAATATATATTGGGTGGAAAAATAATTATAAATATACCAAATATACATTTATCAATATATACTTGTGTATGTCCAGGATTACCCGATTCCAAGTGAATATATACACAAGGCAATATGCAAAGCATATCCTGCCACATTTGGAAGAGTAATAAATAGTGGTTACGATCTTCCACAACAACTTGGACAACTTGGATTGGAATCAAAATTCCAAATGCTAAACACTCTTCATATGTGATAGCCCATAAGGATCACAAAACTGAACGTACATGAGCTCCTAATATAAGATGATTGAGAATGAAAATAATAAATGTGTTGAGATATTGGTTGTCATTGATGTCAACCCTTGAAGAAGTCAGGAAGCCCCAAATTTATGGTTATAGAATCCACAATTGATCGATGAAAAGGACATGAAGGATAGTGTAAATACCTATAAGTCATTCATGGATGGATAGTACATGTCATGCTGTTTTTGATGATAAGTGGTACGCCACATGGTTCCTCACTGTTGAGGAATTATGGCCTTGTAAAGTTGGAGGACCCCGAAGAATGATCTAGAAGCCCCTAGAAGGTCAACAAGAAGTTACATGTCATTTATTAAGGATAAAGTAGTTGCAACAATAATTTAATTAAGGGTAAAGTGGTTGCAACAAGAGAGTGTGGATCAGCCCTAAAATAAGGAAAAAGGGGTAAAATAGTTACAAGCTAACCCCTAAAGGAAGTCACTTGGAAAGTATAAATAAGACTTCAAGAGACTCTTATTAACACCTAATTGAGCACATTGAATATCTATGTTGTAAAGTGTTATGGGCATGTACTATTGACAAATATGACATAATGAGTATGAGGCAAAGAGATAAGTTGCAGGAGCCGAAGGGACGGAGTTGAGCTTACCGTTATAGGGTTTTCCCGAGTTTATCCATGAGTTGCAGTAAAGGAAGAGCACAGACATATGAAAGTTGCAGACTCAAAAAAGCGCGAACATCCACAGGGTTTAGTGAAGGAAAATGCGGATGCAAAGAGAAGCAAAGTAATCCATGAGTTGCATAGGTAATAGGGCACAAACATCCACAAGCCACAGTGGGACAAAGTGTGAACATCCACAAGTTTACATAGCACAGGGCACATATATGTTGAGAAAATTGAAGTTCAGAAGATCAAATCCATCAGGCAGCTAAAGTTTGAGAGGTATGATTTAGTGTGTATGTTAGGGTTTATATTTTGTAGTAGTCCAACACAGAAATGTCTTAGTAGCTCATGAGTATTTGATTTGAAAGACATTGTTGTGGATCTTGGTATGAGGGTTTGAGGCATAAGGGTTTGAGTGGTAACAATTGATGAAGCATAATAATAGTGACATGTTATGGCCGTGATAATGACAAAACAATAACAGGTTGATTGATTTAGTGGTAGGGACAGGTTGTCTACATTTATATTTCTCGGTGGTTAGACAGGGCAAGGAAAGGGGGTTGTAGCCTCCTTCTGGTTGGTGCCGAAGAATCAGGGAGTTGGAGCTTCCTTCCGGTTGGATCCTAAGAACTAGGGGGTTGTAGCCTCCTTCTAGTTGTAGCTGAAAAAATAAGGAAGTTGGTTCTTCATATGAATGCATTTCTTCTGACATATAAGAAAAACATTCTGCGGTTTTCTCCTGCATTGGGTTTCCACGTAAAATTCTGGTGTACTATTTATTTGTGAATTCTTATTGTTCATGATTGATTTATATTGCTGATGATACATTAAATGATAATGTTAAACTATTGAATACTACTCATAAAGTTAAAGAATACACATTATGATTAAAAGTGGTAATAAAGTGCTCATACTGATTCACCCCTGCCCTCTCAGTATTCCAACATTTGGTATCAGAGCAATTCCTTCAAGAAATAGTTTAACCATTGGAAGGAGATCATGGAATATGCTAAGATTGGAGCACCATGGTTTTTGGTCAGAACTATGCCTTTTGGAGTAAAAGGATGCAAACCTTTTTACAGGTACATGGATTTGATGTTTGGTAGTCAGTAGTAGGCGAATATGCAACACCAACCACTCCCCCAACTGAAAAATATGGAAATATACTGAGCGAAAAAAATCTCAAAGGATAAAGGCACCATTCTGAGAAGTGTGGATGATTCAATATTTGTCAAAGTTATGCATTGCAAGACCACAAAGGATCTTTGGGATAAACTTCAAAAGATTTACGAAGGAGATACCAAAGTCAAGGGAGCTAAGCTTCAAATCCTTAGAGCCAAGTTTGAGCAACTAAAGATGAAGACATTGTAGCCTACTTTCTGTGAGTTGACGAAACCGTGAACACTATTAAAGGAATGGGAGAAGAAGTTGATGATTTAGTGGTCGTTTAAAAGGTTTGAAGAGCTCTACCTATGAGATTTGATCCTAAGATATTAACTCCAGAAGAACAGATAGATCTTGGCTATTTGAGCATGGAAAAGCTACATGGAATATTCACATCTTATGAAATGAGGATAGAACAAGAGAACCCGGTCATGAAGGAAGCAATGTTCAAAGCATCCAAGAAGACGAAGAAACATAACAAGAAAAAGCCAAAACTAGATTGTAGCTACAATGATGATTCAGAGGAAGATGGAGAAGTGGCAAACTTCGCAAGGAAATTAAAAAGAGGAACCAACAAATAAAAAAGTATGCTTCCATTGAAATTATTTAATTGTGACGGTATTGGTCATTTTTCTTCTAAATGTCCTTATCCTAAGAATAAAGGTAGCGATGAAGAAGAAGATCCTAAGAGGAAAAAGAAAAATCAAAAGAAAAACAAGAGAAAGAACAAAAATAAATTCTGCAAGAAAAGTTTCTACTCAAAGGAAGACAACTCTTCATTAGACGAGGATGATGATAGTGACAATGATTCTGAAAGAGTACTCTTCATGGAAATAGAAGGTGATGAAGAAGATTCCGAAGATTCCGAAGAAGAAGGTGAAGTGGATCTCAGAGTAGAATTAATCAGTGCCTTAGAAGAACTAGGGAAATAAAGAAAGAAAATCAAGTCACTCAAGGCAGAGTTAAAGAAGAAAAAAGGATATCAAAATTCCAACTCAGAAGAAATCGATCAGACAATCATGAGGTTAAATATCCAGGTAGAAGAAGACAAAAGGATTGAAGAAACAATCAGAAAACAATTAGAAGATAAAGATAAGATGATTGAAAGCTTGGAAGAAGATATAGTTACCCTAAGAAAATATCTTCAGAAGAAAGATATGCAACAAAATAACACCAAAATATTGGATGAGATCATCGGCAGTCAAAGGCCATACTATGACAGGTTTGGGAAAGGATACAACCATATGCAGACTGAAAAAGACTCAAGCTCCAAGACAACAGAGTAGGAAGCAGAGCAAAGCACCTATGTAGAAATAGTTAGAGGTACTCAAGAAGAAAATCACAGAGGAATTGGACCAACAAGAAGATTTAGAACATAGAACCATCAATCAAAAACATCTCAAGAAGAAGAAAGCTTCAGAAGAGAAACACCATTCAAAAGACCCTCTACATCCAAGTATGAAACTATGCTTCTTGGTTTATGCTATTCTTGTAACAATTTTGGTCATAAACCTGCAAACTGTAGAGACTATTCCAAGAACAGAAGCAACTATGAAGGTTATTCAAACAACAATTATCCTAGAAAGTCACATGAAACACAACACATAAATCACAACAATTTTGGTTCACTAAGTAATGAAATAGAATGCTACACGTGCACAATTTTTGGACACATGGCCAAAGATTGCAGACTGATTGTTCCTCCAAAGGAACCAAAGAAAAATAACGACAATCATAAACATGAACCACAAAGGATATGGAGAATAAAGCAAGATCAATTCAACACTGAAGAATGCTTGCTTTCTCTACAAGAACAACACACGAAAAGTGGGTGGTATGTTAACTATGATTGTTCGAAGCATATGACATGTGACAAGAACATGTTTATGACCCTGAAGAAAGAACGTGATGGATCCGTTTCATTTGGAAATGATAACTCAACCACAATAATAGGTAGAGGCACAATAAATATTGGAAGCAAAAATGGCAAGGCAAAAAATGTTCTACTGGTCGAAGATATGAAGCACAATCTTCTAAGTGTCAGTCAAATGTGTGATCAAGGACACAAACTTTTGTTTGACTCAAAAAAATGTGAAATAAGAAAAGAAGGATCATGCAAATTGGTGGCTACATCTAAAAGAACCTCAAACAACATATATGTTCTGAATGAGATTGGAAAGGAAAATTGTTTTTTAGGAAAGGAAAATGAAAGTTGGCTTTGGCAAAGAAGGATGGGTCACATAAAATTTGATAACCTTGCCAAAATTAGCAGAAATAAAGCAGTGCAAGAAATTCTTGAGATCTCAAAGCCAACAAATACTCTATGTAAGCATTGCCTACATGGAAAACAAGCCAGGACCAAGTTGAAATCAAAAGAGTACTCCACGACAATACCATTGGATATTGTACACACTGATCTATGTGGACCTACAAGAACAAAGGGATTAAATGGTGAACAATAATTTATGCTACTAGTTGACCACTGCAGTTTTCTTTCTCAGGAAGAAGTGAGAGACATTCAAACACTTCAAGATATACAAAGAGATGGTTGAGACCGAGATGGATTTGAAAATCAAGTGTTTGAGATCAGACAATGGAGGAGAGTTCACATCAAAGGAATTCATGGATTTTTGTGGTGAACATGGAATAAAGAGACAGTTCTCAATAGCTAGGACACCTCAAAAAAATGGAGTGGTCGAAAGGAAGAACAAAGCACTACAGGAAATGGACATAACCATGTTGAAAGATTCCAAGTTGAGTGACATGTTTTGGGCACAAGCAGTTCATACAATAGTTCACATCCTAAAGAGAGGAATCCTCATAAGTAACAATGACAAGACTCCCTATGAGTTATGGAAAGGAAGACCGACAAATATGAAGCATTTCAGAGTATTTGGAAGAAAATTTTATATCGAAGGAAAAGATGGTAGGCTTGGAAAATTTGACTCCCGAGTTGACAAAAGCATACTAGTTGGGTATTCAAGCAAAAGTAAAGCACATAAATGTTTCAGTACAAGACTCAACAATATCATGGAAAGCATCAATGTAAAAATTGATGAGACAAATGTACGGAAGGACAAATAAGGAAGCAAAGACTTAGTAGAACAAGATGACGAGGAAGATCTCAAAGAAGAAGAAGTAGAAGAAGAAGCAGAAGATAAAGAGAAGCCAAAAGAAAAACAAGAGAAAGATGGGCAACATATACCTTCTAAGACACCTAGTTGACGAGTACATAAAAATCATCCACCAGAACATATTATTGGGAATAAAGATGCAGGAGTTGAAACCCAAAGAAGAATAATTTCACCAGAACAACAACACATAGCATTGTTATCTACAATTGAACCAATAATTTTTGAAGAGACTAGCAAGGATGAGCACTTGATCAAGGCTATGGATGAATAATTGGATTAGATAGAGAAGAATGACATATGGGAACTGGTTCCTAGACCAAAATACAAGAACGTGATTGGAACAAAATGGGTATTTCAGAACAAGTTGAATGAGAATGGACAAGTAACCATAAATAAAGCAAGGCTAGTATGCAAAGGATATGCATAGGTTGAGGGAATAGACTTAAAAAAAAAATTTGCCCCAGTTGTCAGAATGGAAGTAATTAGATTAATATTAGCTTATGCATGTTCGAAGAAGATCAATATATATCAGATGGATGTGAAATCATCCTTCCTAAATGAAGAGTTGGAATAAGAAGTTTACATTGAGAAACCAAAAGGATTTCAACTGTCGGAAAGGGAAGATTATGTTTGTAGGTTGAAGAAAGAACTATATGGTCTTAAGATAGCCCCCAGAGCATGGTACTAAAGTCTAGACATGTATTTACAATAGTAAGGGTTCATGAAAGGCAATGCAAACAAAATCTCTACATAAAGGTATATCGTGATAGCATATTAATAATTGAAGTTTATGTTGATGACATTATTTTTGAAAGCGATGATGATAGGACGAGTCAGAAGTTTGCTAAAGACATGCATAATGAGTTTGACATGTCTTTTCTTGGTGAGTTGACTTTCTTTTTGGGAATTCAGATATATTAGCTTGATACAGGTATATTTATTTCACAGACCAAGTATATCAAAGAAATGATGAAAAGGTTTGGAATGGAAGATTGTAAGCCTGTAAGTATTCCTATGCAAACAAGTTGCAAGTTGAGAAAAGAAGATGAATCCAAGGATACAGATCATGGAATCTACATACCAATGATTGGAAACTTACTCTATGTGACATGATCAAGACCATATGTGATGTAAGCAGTTGGACAGGTAGCAAGATTTCAAGCAACACCAAAGGAAACACATGTCATTGAAGTAAAGAGAATATTCAGATAACTAAAGCAACATAAGACTATGGGTTATGGTATCCAAAAGGAAATGAACTATATCTAGTTGCTTATACAGATGCAGATTGGGATGGAAGCATTGACGATAGAAGAAGTACAAGTGGAACAAATTTTTATTTGGGTGAGTGTCTGGTATCCTGGTTAACCAAGAAGCAGTCATCAATATCATTGTTTACAACAAAAGCATAATACATTTCCGCAACAACGTGTTGTACTCAGGTCCTCTGGATGAAACAAAATTTGCAGGATATACAAGTGGACTATGATGATCCCATTTCAATACTTTTTTATAACACTAGTGCTCTTAATATCTCAAAGAATCCAGTGATGCATTCCAAGACAAAACACATTCCGATCAAGTATAAATTTCTATGGGAACAGGTTGTAGAGAAGAACATCAAGCTAGAGTACATTGGGACAAAGGAGCATATTGCAGATATCTTCACCAAACCTCTTCAAAGGGAGAATTTTGAGTATCTTCGATAGAGACTTGGAGTAGTTTTTGCCCCACAATGAACTTCACAGCATCAACAGGATGAGGGGAGAGAAGAGTAAATATGAAAATTCATGAAGACTTAGAGTCAATAATTTTTCGAATGCTTTTCATATATGTCAATGTTTTACACGAGGAAGCACCATGAAGAGAAAATGTCAGCAGAATGATCTGAAGCTTGCAGAGAGGGGGAGCAACCCCAAGAGGAGTGTAGACAGGAGGAGCAAACCCAAGAAGAGTGTATATAGGGGGAGAAACCCCAAGAAGAGTGCAGACATGGGGAGCAACCCCAAGGCGAGTTCAGACAAGGGGAGAAACCCCACGAAAAGTTACCCTTTTTCATTGATGTCAAAGGGGGAGAGAATGAACATATGCAAGGTAACAAAGATAAATATCATAGGTATAAAGACAAAGGGAGTGATGGTCACAAGGGTAGCATAAGCATGTTCATATGCGTTTCCATGCCATCAATATCGAGGTGTTGCATCAAAGTGTTGCCATAAATTCCAAAGGGGGAGATTGTTGAAAGATTGATTGTCGTTGATGTCAACCTTTGAAGAAGTCAGGAAGCCTCGAAGGTATGGTTATGGAACCCACAATTGAACGAGAAAAAAAAGGACATGAAGGATAGTGTAAATACATGTAACTTATTCCTGGATGGACAATACATGTCATGCCATTTCTGATGATATGTGGTACACCATGTGGTTCCTCATGGTTGAGGAATTATGGCCTTTTAAAGTTGGAGGACCCCGAAGAATGATCTAGAAGCCCCTAGAAGGTCAACAAGAAGTTACATGTCATTTATTAAGGGTAAAGTAGTTGAAACAATAATTTAATTAAGGGCAAAGTGGTTGCAACAAAAGAGTGTGGGTTAGCCCTAAAATAAGGAAAAGGGGTAAAATAGTTACAAGCTAGCCCCTAAAGGAAGTCACTTGGAAAGTATAAATAAAAATTCAAGAGAATATTATTAACACCTAATTGAGCACATTGAATATCTGTGTTGTAAAGTGTTATGGGTAGGTACTATTGAAAAATATGACACAGTGAGTCTGAGGTAGTGAATTTTAGTGAAGAGAGAAGTTGTAGGAGCAGAAGGGACGAAGTTGATTTTATTGTTCTAGGGTTTTCCTGAGTTTATCCGCAAGTTGCACTAACAAAATAGCATGGACATCCGTGAGTTGCAGACTCATAAAAGAGCAGAAATCCACAAGGTTCAGTGAAGGAAAACACAGATACACAAATAAGCAAAGTAATCTGCGAGTTGCAGAGGTAGTTGAGCGTGGACATCTGCGAGCCACAGTGGGACAAAGCGTGAACATCCGCAAATTTACAGAGCATAGGGCACATATTTGTTGAGAAAGATATATTTCAGAAGATCAAATCCATCAAGTTAGCTAAAGTTTGAGAGCTATGATTTAGTGTGTATGTTAGGGTTTATATTCTGCAGTAGTCCATCACATAAATGTCTTAGTATCTCATGAGTATTTTATTTGAAAGAAATTCTTGTGGATCTTGGTACGAGGGTTTGAGGCATAAGGGTTTGAGTGGTAATAGTTGATGAATCATAACAACAATGAAAAGTTAAGGTAATGACAATGATAGATCAATAACATGTTGATTGATTCAGTGGCAGTGACAGATTGTCTACATTTATATTTTTGGGTGGTTGGAGGGGGCAAGGAAAGGGGATTGTAACCTCCTTCTTATTGGTGCTGGAGAATCAGGGAGTTGGAGCTTCCTTCAGTTTGAAGCCTCCTTCTAGTTGTAGCTGGAAAAATAAAGAAGTTGGTGCTTCCTATGGACGTATTTCCTTTGACATATAAGAAAAGCATTCTGTGGTTTTTGCTTGCATTGGGTTTCCATGTAAAATTCTGGTGTACTGTGTATTTGTGATTGCTTATTGTTCATGATTGATTTATACCCCTGATGATACATTAAATGCTAATGTTAAACTATTGAATACTACTCATAAAGTTAAAGAATACACATTGTGATTAAAAGTGGTAATAAAGTGGTCATATTGATTCACCCTCCCCTCTCAGTATTCCAACAAAATGAATTATTTTCCCATTACACTTCTCGCAGTTAGGATAAAAAAGATATACAATACTATCTTGTTGATTCATTGTTGAAGCATTGATATCAATGATCTGATACTTCCCCTTATGGAAAAGTATGGAGCTGAATCCTTTTTACATAATATCTTTTCCTTTCTTTTTCACATAATTGATGATAAACACTTTCCTCACCATTTACAAGGAGATCAATACATATGAATCCAAGCAAATGCCCAAGAAAAAGCCTAATTAAATACAACTTGCAAATTGTGAAACATGCGTTATCTGTAGACAACCTATAATACAACATGGTTTCATCAACAATATATGCTTTAGGAACTGGAATAACTTATGATATCAACAAATTCTGAAATATGTTTACAACTAAAATCAATTTTCTTTTCAGGTTACGCCCATTAATTATCTGCATAAATGGAATGAGAGGAAACAATGAGTGCGACTCCAATTCCACATCCATCATTGGGTAGATGAATGACAACATGCTTTTATGTTTTCTCTCCAAGGAGTTCCACAATATCCAACTGCAAATAGTTTCTAAATTTAGGATAGTGCTCATAAAGACCACCATCTATGGCAATACCTGTCCTCTTCATTTTGCTTGTTGTGTCACCCTTTACTGTGCCACCTACTAGGCCTGGAGCTCCATCTATACCAATATTCTTATGTATTCCCACAATTCCACCTACTGCCAACTGAGCTACTCTTTTCATTACTAAATCACAGACTTCCATAATCAACCTTTATACTTTAAAAGGGACATTTGAAATATGCAATATCCTTTTCTATATTAATTCTACATAAACTGCTAAAATATCATTCAAAGAATGATTCATATGATGGTTACTATTGAAAGAAACATGGCTTTTGCCCCTAAAACATCTTTCATAACTCTACCTACTTCTCTCAAATCCACAGATTCATCTTGATGGATGGTTGAGACATATGGAGTCCTACAATAGACAACAATGTTTTGTAATTTATGGAGAGTTGC